>PVJD01003731.1:0-155432 GCA_004026545.1 Mormoops blainvillei | reverse complement strand
GCTCGTCTCTGAGGAAACAGAATCGCCTGACATTTCTGCATCCGCCCACCTTCCCGGCCAGCTGGTCGCCCTCCTCTCCTTTTACTCTCTTCTTCGTTATGATCCATCTCTCTTGAAGCGCCAGCCATGTCTTTCCCTCCATTTATGGTCAGAATACTAGGAGAGCTGTCAACGTCATCTCTTAATTCCTCTCCTCCCGTTTCTGTCTCGAAACGACTCCGATCCGGCGCCCACCCTCACCGCTCCACCGAAACTGCCGTCAGAAAGGTCTCTGGTGAGCTCGAGGCTGTAAATCTAGCATTAACTGTTGGTCCTCGCCCAACTTGATCTACTGGCAGCACTGGCTAGTTAGCCTCCCTGCTCTTTGAAACCATTCTGGACTCGGCTTCCAGGACCCGCCCTCCAGGTTTCATGCCCGTGATCCTGGATGGTCCTGCTCAGCCCCCTTTACTGTTCCTCTACATCTGCCTAAACTCTAAATGTTGGGGAGCCCCAGGGCTCAGAGCTGGGGCCTCTTCTCTTCGCTGCCCCCACTCAGTCCTTCGGGGCTTTTATCCTGGCTCCACTTGTCACCTGTTTGCTGCTAAGTCCACATCAGGCGCCTGTGGCCTTGGACTTGAATTCCAAATGCCCGTGGCCGACCGCCTTCTTGACATCTCCAGCAGGTAACGAGGAGGCACCTTGAACTTAACATGTGCCGGGTGAGCCCCAAACCTGCTCCTCCTGAAGCCTCCCCTTCTCAGCAAATGACAGCCTCCCTCTTGCCAGGGCCAAGACCAGCGACCTCAGAGTGGTGGGGTGGGGAGCAGCTGGCATAACACCCGGGCCCTGGAGAATGGACAGAGTTGCTGACTCTCGTAAAGTTTAGCACGGTTCACGGGGCAGGATCTGCCCGAGGAATGTGCCCCCACGGGGCGACGGGGAGGGGGCGTGTTATTGTGACCGTTGTGATACGCCTGGCATTTGTCATTGAGGATGGCTCTAGAATCTCTGGAACACCAAGAAACCAGGAGAAAACACGTCTGGGGAGTCAACAAAGCCTTTTATTCCACAGGAAGAAAAGTTACGACTCTGGTATGAGAAGCAGATTAAAAAGCCTGAACAGACTGGTGGTTGTAATAGTGTTTACACAGTGGAGAACCAGATTATTTTGTTTTCAGAGTTTTATCAAGCGGCTACTATGGTATTTTGAGGCGCCGATGACGCTTAAAAAACAAAGTGGCCCTGGAACCTTCCGTACACTGGGGTGAGTACACGCCGGGGCCGGGGAGCGGCCAGGCCCGGGGCAGACGCCGGCCTCTGCCCCGCCTCTTCAGCGGGCGAGGGAAGCAGCCACGGTTAGGCCGCGGCGGGGGCTGGCCAACTGCTGGCTCAGGGAATTAGGATGGCTTTTGATTTCTCCTGATCCAGTTTCTCCTTATTCAGTTGATTTCCCTTTTCTCCAGAGGAACGGGGTACTTGAGGCTGCATGAGAATCGGCGGAACCCACCGTAGCGAAGTCTCAGACATCGCTGACCAAATGACCAGTTTAAGGAGAAACGGGGCATTCATGGAACTGGGGCCGGAGCCTGCTTCCTCCAAAGCTTTGGGTTTTTTCTTCCTGGCGAACCAGGAAACTTATGTCCAAAGCCCCTGAAACCTTATCGCCACACCTGGCATGAGGGCGGAGAGGGCAGAGGAGCTTGGGAAGCTCTCGGCTGGCATCCGCCTGCCCGCAGCCCCACCCCATTTTAACATTCGAAGGCGCAAATGTCAGGAGTTGTGCAATCAGAGGAGATGGACAACTATTTCAAGAGCTGATTAAAATTAGAAAGGAGTGGGGGCCGCACACCTCTCTGCAGGCCGGAGGCGCCGGCTGCACCCTGCTTTCTGCTGCCAGAGCCCAGAGCACCCGCTGCCGCTGAGCTCCTCCGTCCAGTGCAGAAATCCAAATGCCTCCATTCCAGAATGCGACAGAGGGCCTGCTGACACAAGCGACTGACCCTTCTGAGAGTCTCGTCTGTAAGAGGTCCTGATCGCAGGCAGTGGGCTACTGATGAGGAAACTGTGAGCCCCCCAGGTGGGGTACACGGAGGCAGACTGGTGCGGGGGTGAGGGTGGGGGTGCAGGCCTGCAGGTGTGAGCGGACACCATCCTGACTGCCCAAAGGCCAGCCAAAACAAATGCACAAACAGCCCAGGCCCTTCAAGAGCCAGCTTTCCATTTTGCAGTTCACAAAATTAGAGTTCAGTGAAGGCGAGACCTTGGAGTTCCAGACAATCCTTGAAAACACTACTTAGCTAAAGCACTTGAACTTATAAGTTCTCTTCCTGCTTCTTTGAAAACAAACCCCCCCACCCCCACCACACACACACATGGGGAGGGAGAAGGAGAGAGACCAAGAAAGATCAGCTTCATTTGTGTCTGGGAAGGATCCGGGCCATGAGTTATAAACAATGAAACCGGCTACACATCCGCTGATCCACCGGGCCATTTTAGATCTGGGCTGCATGTGACAGGGTTGTAGGAATTGATTAGCTTTATGAAAATAGAAATTTAAAAATCACAAGACTACCCATTAATTCAATGGTCAGCCCCCACCCCCATCCCCCCAGCCCATCTCTTCTGACTTACAGAAAAGAGAGAAACCGAACAAGAGCCCAGACGGAGTGGGCTTTCACATCAGCTTTGTCACTGGTTGGAATTTAGAACCAAGGACTAGATGCTTTGGCCAAATCTTGGTACCATGAAAAGTTTACCAAAACAGCTTAGCTTTTTAACACTCCAATTTCACTGCCTTTTCTAAGACTCCCCCTCTCCCTTCCTGCCCCAGCGTCACCGCGGCTGGGTCCCCAGCACTGTGGAGCTGGGCACCTGTTTGTGGCTTTGTTAAAAAGAAGAATCCTAGGGCCTTCTCCTCTGTTGGTGTCCAGGAAGAACATTCTCACTGTGAATTTTGATAAATCTGTGGATTTTTTATGTTAAAATGAAGATTTCTGTGGGATTTTTTTCCCCTTCTAAATCAACAGAGCGTACCCATGTTTCAAACTGATCCCCTCTGATAATAACCCAGGAAAAACTTTTAGGTTGGCAAGACTTGTCAGGAGAAAGACAAGGAGATAGGCAGATAAAAACATAATTTGTGATAATCTAACAGCTACCTTTAAAATGGGGGGTGAGAAATAAATCACAGCTGGGTTTCTGAGCCACTCCCCCGCCTCTTTCAGGGCCAGCTCCGACCCGCCCCTGGCCGGGTCCCAGCCCCAGAGCTGTGGGTTCCCAGGGCGGTTCCGCTGAGCCCACCCCCGCCCCCCGCCCTGCAGTCGGTCCGCTTTGCTATGAGTGCTCTAGTTTCCAACCTCTCATCTGTCAACTTTCAAGAGTGCCTTTAATAGAGAATACCCTGAATTAGAGGTGTAGAATTAGTGCAATAGAAGATCCAATATAATTTTATATTACTTTACAGTTAACAAGCCTTTACACACACCACAGGCCCTGTTTGGAAATGTGCCTATATATTTACAAACACACAGTTGTACATATATACATGTTAACAAAATACAGGGCATTCCAAAAATTAGATTCATCTCAGGACACTTGCTTTTTAACGTTATTTAGCCAACACCTTTTAAAAATTACTTCCCCATAATCTAAAGTAAGCCCCACCCCACAGATGAATACGGCTGGTTCCCATTCATAGCCCCCATTAGTATTTACTCCTCCTCACTCTCAATATCGTCCCCCAAACCGTATTCTGGCTTGGCCTTCAATTTAGGCTCCTGATTGGCGGGGGCTGGGTGCGGGGCACCTCCGTCCAGTCACGGGGGTTCCTCAGGAGTCCAGCTCCAACTGCTCCTCATTTTCACCGAGTCTCAGCATCAGCTGCTGTTCATAGTAGAGGCTCTTTGCATAGTTTATTTCTTGCGACAGCTTGATAGCGAGGACCTCCGACTTCACATGGACCTGGAGGACAGAAGGGGATGAGTGACCTGCCCCGGGGCAGAAGTGCGGGCGGGTTGGGGACACACAGTCTCAGAGCCCAGCTGCAGAGACCAGCCCGGGTGCGCTTTGAAGAAACAGTCCCCAGGGCCCTGCTCCTAGTCAGTGCTAATCCGAGGTCTGGCGGGGGAGGGGGGGTTGCTGCTCCTGGAGTCTGTGTCTTTAACAAATGCCCCAGGTGGGGCTCCTCCTGCGCAGGCTAAGGGCGCCAAGAAGGGACTGCGCCTTTGGGATTCAACCCAAAGTCTGGTGACAATCAAAGGGGAAGAACTAGCGCTCAAACGCCTGGAGGCCTTTCTTATCTTAGTTGCTTACTTGCCTTGAAACGGGAAAAAGTGCAGCCAGGCCAGGACCCCCCACGAAAAGGAGCCTGTGGAAACAGCTCATACTTTCATTGGCTCTATTTTAGCCACGCAGCCCTGACTTAAGCCAGTGGCCCCCAGGAGCCGTACACGCCAAGCCCAAGCCCAAGCCCCGTGCATTCCTGAGCAGGGAGAAGGTCAAACGGAAGAGGCCCGGTAAGAGGCCTGGTTGCTTCTGTGATCCGCAGAAAGACCCTGAGATAAGCGCGACCGCTCTGAATGACACGTCATTCTCACATGCGGGCTTGGCAGTCCTGGCACAGTGGGTGGAAAATGAGGAAGACGAACCCCGGGCTTTCATGAAAAGACACTACGTCAGAATATGGCTGAGATGGCATTTCCCCACGTGGGCTCCTGCTGAGCCAACAGTCCCTCCACACAGAGACAGCTCCTTCCGCTGGTGGCCATATAACCTTGACCAAGTCACTTGCTGTCACCAAGCCTCCTTACCAGACAAGGGGGAACAATGATACTCCGCCACTGAATGATCTGGAAGAAGTACTTAGTATCCAGTCCAGCACATAGTAAGCCCTTAATGAGTGCTGGTTATTAATAGTAACATTATTATTTAAAAGTCCTGCCACTACACTGTCTTCTAACCTTTGGAGGCAAAGTATACATTTTATTTACAAATATTTACTGAGCATTTTTCCTGGATAACGGCCTCTGCTAGATATTGCTTCTTTCCACAGACAAAAAAAGTTAGTTTCCGATTGTTAGTAGGAGACACAACAGAGAAGCCGGTGTGTGCTCAGACACCGTCCCAGATGACCTTGTGCATGTGGGGATGAGAGGTGGCACCTCTGGGCCTTAACAACAGCGCGGCCTCACCCTGGAGCGCGTCCTCGCTGAGAAGAGTAGGCAGGGCAGGTGTCCCTGGGCCCTTTTGTCCGAGAGTCGCAAGGGGGACGGCGCGCACACTCACCATGGGCTTCTGGTGGGAGGGGCCGGGGATGGACACGCCGCTGCTCGAGTTCACTGCCTTCTTGGTCACCTGCACATACACCTTCCCGTGGTCTTTGGAGACGAGGCAGTGGTAGAGGTCGTCGTACTTGACTTCCAGGAAAATGGCCTCCCGGTCCACATAGTCCCCACTTTTCAGAAAGTAGACGGCCTTCGAGGAGATCAGCACGCAGTAGCTGTCGATGTTCTCCACGGCGATGAAGCTGTGAAGGCAGAGGGGATGTCAGGGAGGCACCCGGAGCTCCCCCCGCGGCAGGGCCAGCGGGAGGGGTGTGGGCCCAGGGTGGCCCCCTGTTGTCCGAAGGCCTGACCTTGATCCCAGGCTCCCTCCCGCCCTTACTCGCTCCACCTTGGGCAAGTGGCTCAACTGCTCTGAGCCTCCGTGTCCTCATTTATAAATTAGGGACAAAAGTGGGGCTGGCGCTGCGGCCCCTCGCTGGAGTGCTGGAGCCACGTGGTGCAGGTTGACAACTGACAAGAGAAGCCACTTCCACCCTGAGACGACTATTGTGCGGGGGTGTCTCCAGTGCAGCTGTTCAGGTGGTGCGAGGCCTAGAGAAAACTGTAACGACGCTTTGTTGGACAAAAACAGAGGAAGAAAAAAAATACCGTTTTTAAATGCTGACTAAAGCAGCTGAGAAAGTTCTCCTCGAGCACAGGGAAACTCAGTGCCGGCAGCTGAAGACACAGGCCGGGAAAGGGAGATGGAAGGGGAGGAACTGGAATTCACAGGTCAACAAAGGGCGTGACACAAGATGGCACCCGGCTCTCGCATTTGCACGCGGACATCTACTTCCTCCCTATCTCTGTTCTACGAGGCCACTGGTCTCTGCTCAGCACCTCCAGTGACAGGGAGCCTGTGAGACCTCCACTCTGTTTTCAGGAAACTCCAACAGTTAGAAGACACTTTTGTTAGTAAAGCTGTAATCTTGAGTTTCGTAACTTTCAGGCATTGCTTCTAGGGGCTTTAGGGCCACTCAGAAAAACTCTCATTCCTCTTCCTCCATGGAGCTTCCAGATTTAAAGTGGAAATTTATGCAAATCAAACCTCTCAGCTCAGCTACTGAATGGAGAGCAGTGACCCTTGGTGAGCGCTGTGACAGCTCTCCCGGGCCTGGCTGCCTCCGCCGCATCTTGTGACAGCCCTCCACAATGGGGCAGCAATGTCAGGGGGACAGCGAGGGAGGACAGATGATGGCAAGAATACTAAGAGCTGACCACAGGCTGGCTGTCAAGCTGCGGCCCCCTGGGCCTTGATGTCCTGAGAGAATTTGCAAACTGCATTCGCTCAGAGCCCAATCCCCCTAGCCTCCGCCCCCTGGGGCTGCTGGAGGACCAGGGGCCCAGGCCGGCTTTTTGGTGATGGCAGGGAGGAAGGCCTGCCCACTGGCGGATGGGCAGCTTTCTTCTCGGCCCCAAGCATGTGCTGGTCATTGACTCTTGGGGCTCAGAGAGCCCCCGGCCCCACACTGCATTCAGAACACACCGTGCCTCTCCACCTACCTATACCCTCCCATCCAGAGGATTCGCAAGCTCCAGCCCCTTCACAAAGCTTCTCAGTTTCCCGACAAAATGCTCCAAGCCCACCCCACTTCTGAACACTCAACTGCTTTCCTTCAAAAGCACTGCCAGACACTCATTTGACTCCTTCACGTGCCCTGCACAGGACCCTCAGATCTGACTACGCAGATGGGACAGTGGGGTCTGCACCCTCGCCCCCACCCCATCTCGCTGAGAATCACCACCGAGCCTGCGGCCCTCGGTACTCGCTCAGCAAGCATCTGCCTGCTCCCAGTCGCCATGTTAACCACAGCCTCACGTGACAAAAACTGGAGTTTATTGTTCTATCTTCACTCGTGGGCAATGCCAAGAATGTAGACTTGTAAAGTCTCGATGCCCAAACTAGAAATACCCAGCAGCGTTTGGTGTTCAGGCCACTTAGCACGGACTTTCCCACATCCCAGCCCTGACAATGTACACCAAGGACGTGGCTCTGTCACATTCGGAATTACACAGAACCTAAGACTGCTGGCCCAGGGGAGGGGGAAGGAGGCAGGGGGAGACGGAGAGAGAGGCGAGCAAAGCCTGCTGACAGAGGAAGCGCTGTAGGGCCAGCTAGAGCTTGCTGGGAAAGCCAGGTAAAGACGGTTTCTGGGAGCAGGTGGGCCAGGCAGGAGTCTGCTCAGGCTGAACTGGGCTCTCTGAGGCGACGCCCAAAGTTGGCCACTGCAGTTGGGGTGAGAGCAGGAATGCGCATTAAAAATCCAACTGAGATTATTTTCGTTCCTCTGGTCCAGCACAGGATGGGGCCTTCTGTCCCTTCACCCTTGCCCCATCTCTCACCCCATCTGGCACCCCCTGTGGCTGGCATTTACGCACAGCCTTGAAAAGGGCCAAGGCCTCCCTCCCTTCAGGACAGCTGCTCTCACACCCGGGCCGCGGTGGCTGACGTTATCAGCGCACTTTCCCCTGGAACGTTTATAGGCTTTAAAATAGACTCCTTTTCAAGATGCCATGGATGGCACAAGTCCTCGCTCAGGCTGGAAGCCCTTGGGGAGGGCCGGTGGCCCTGAGCCGGGGCGCTGTGCCGGGTGGCACTGCCCACAGCGCAGACCCGAGGCCGGGTGGGCAGGGGACCCGGTCGGGCTGCATGAGTCCAGCCAGGCCAACCGCTTTCTTCATGGTTCAGCTTCTTCATCTGATAGAGGGAATACTACCTGCCGGCTTACATCGCAAAGTTAGTTAAGTCAACAGACTTCAAGGCCATACAGAACTGGGAGGGGGGAGAGGCAGTTAATGGGCACAGACCTCTGCTCAGAGAGGCCAAAGCTACTGCAAACAATAACATTTTCCCAACTTTTACAAGAAATGTTCTAATGTCTCTTCAGATGAAAAGCAGGTCCGAGCCAGGCGCAAAAGCAGAAGGAGGGGGAGAGGAAGGTAGCGAGAACACAGCAGGAGCAGTAAGGTCCCTGCCGTGGGCGGAGCCAGAAGAACCCAGAGACCGACCTTGCAAACAGCTCTGTCTTCATTTTCCTCTTTCCGCTCCCTCAGCGGCCCACGACCAAACACCACAATGGGTGCGTGTGTGCACGTGCGTGTGTGTGCACACGCGCCTCTTTCTCTACATTACGGAATCTGAAAACCACATCAAAGAAAAATTGAAGCTGAGCTCGGGGTGAGGGTTCCCTCTGGCAGCGGAGACCAACTCCAAACTCGTCACCGTGAGAGAGGTACCAAAGGCCAGTGTGTGAGAGCAGCCAGGCCGCGGCAGTGCTCCGCGCTGGCCCCTCTGCCCGCGGCGGCCGCCTTCGTTCTCCTCCGCAGCCACGAAGCCATGGAGCCGCGGCACCGCCCTCCGTTCCTGGCTGTCCACCTGCAGGAGGCCTGCCCCCGCCAGGCCTCCATGAGCCTCTCTTGTGAGGCTCAGGGTCCCACCAATGGCCATCTTCGTGCTCCGTGCAGCCGCGCTCCGCACAGGGCTGCTCATGCCCATGACGCAGTGGCGGCTGGGAAGCCTCGTGGGCCGACGCCGAGGAGGAAAGGCCTCAGGCCGACTCTGAGTGCGTCCTGCTGTTCTCGGGCCTGTCAGGGACTCAGAGGCGGGGGGAGTAAGAGCATGTGGCCAGAAACAAACCTCTGGATCGGCTTTACCCCTCAAATACGAGAATGAGAGAGGCCACCCAGTGTTCTGGGGACACACTGTAGTTTGCTCTAAGTACTGTAATTAATTCTGCAAAAAACAGGATTTTAAACTTTGGTTAAAAGTTTTATTGTAACTCTCCCTTAAGGAGGAAAAGAGGGTACTGTGACCTTGACATCAATGTCAGAAAGCTTCTTCAGAGAGGAAGGATGGCGGGAGCCCGTGACCCCATCACGCTCCGCGCACGCACAGGCTCCCACGGAGGGGAGTGAACCCGGCAAGGCCCGCGCTCACTAAGAACACCCCACCCCCACGGGGTTCCCCCAGCAGCGCCAGTGGCAGCACCCACAACGGCTTCAGACACGCCCTCTGCGGCAGGTGACGATCCCTTCTCCATGACCCACTGCCCACGTGACTCTCGCTCTTCTCTCCTTGGCGCATTCCCCCCAAGCCTGCAAGGCCAGGCCGCTGGCCCACAACCGTCCCCAGCTTTCCAGGCGTAAATCAATCCCTTCCCCTCACAGCCCCATCCCCTGTGGCTCACGCTTCTGTTTTAAAAGCAGCCACGTGTTACAGAGAGTTGGTGATATTGTCTGTTTCCCCTGCTAGACTATAAACTTGTCAAGGAAAGAGCAAATTTCTCACTCGTCCTGGCACACAGTAGGAGTCAGTAAATTTATGTGTTAGGTAGTCCAGAAAATGACAATGAAACTACAGCAGAAAGTCCAATGGAATTGGGCCGAGCACGTGCAACTTCGGATGCTGGATATAGTTTACCCCGTAGTAAAACTAAAGAATTCTCTCAGAACTCCTAGTTTTATGTATTCAAGATTTAGCAAGCCATTCGCCCCGATCAGAACAGCTGGCAAACCCACCAAATGGAAGTTTTATTTTGGCGGCATATCAAAGAGTGGCCAGCTCCCTCAGTGTCAGTGTTATCGCTGGGGTGCAGTGGTTCCTAGTTTAGAAAAGGAAGCCAGTGAATTCTATCCCATTCCTCAGAAGAACCTGTCTTTTGTTTTTGCTTTTAGACTGTATATATTACTACTGTAAGGTTTACATTTATAATTACAGGCTATTAAAATCAACACTATAGCCTGTGCTCAAAAGAATATTCCTAATTTCTATCTGCCACTTCTCAAGAAGGACAGACAAGGTACAAAACACCATAAACACTATGTTCACAAAGGGCGCAAGAAGGAAGAATTTTCCTCGATTTTTTATTTCTTGCTGTATCCTTTAAATTTGCTAACCATGTATAAGTTTATTTCAACAAAAAGAGAAAGGACTTATCTGGTTGGTGGGTTCATAGGCTGTTTTTGTTTTCCTTTGTATAATTTTTCTGTATTTTATTTTATTTATTTATTTTTACAGAGAAGGGAAGGTAGAAAAAAAGAGAGGGAGAAACATCAACGTGAAAGAGAAACACCGACTGGCTGCCTCTCATAAGCGTCCCAAGCGGGGACTGAACCTGCAACCCAGGCCTGTGCCCTGACTGGGAATCAGACCGGCGACCTTTCACTTTCTGGGACAATGTCCAACCGACTGAGCCACACCAATCAGGGCTATTTTTTCTGTATTAAGAAAATCTTACAAATGTCACTTTGTAAAACTGTTTTTGAAAATATAATCCAACTGTCAAAATTTAGAAAACAGGATGCTAGAAAACTTCTTAGGCTATGTAGGTGGCTCATGGGCACCTTTTTTGAAAAGGTAAGAGCCACTCTAATGCTTATGATGCCAGGATGTAACTCTGTGATGAAGGGTTAGAGATGAAACAGGCACCCCTTCCCCTCTTCCCCTCTCTCTCTCCCTCTTCCTTTCAATGAAAACGAGGCTCCTGGCTATGGAGAGACACCAGCTATAAAGAAAATTTCGTCTAATCAGATAGAACGAAGTCTACTTTAACATCAGCTTAAGTCAGGATCCTATTTCAAAACCAAAATTGAGAAAAATGGGAAGCAATGGCAATTCTGCAACATACCAGAGAAATATTTGATTCATGTGAAACTAAAGCCTTTTCAGCTGGCCAGGCCTTAAATCATATGTCAGTAACTATCTTTTTAATACTAATTAATTAAATAAAATGAAAAAAATTAAATGAAACTTGATCTGGGAGCACAGAGTTGAAGTAACCACGGTGCTAGGACTTTGCGGGGTTTTCACTACATCAGGAAGTAATTACACAATATTTTCCACAAGTGAAACAGTGAGTCTAACTGGAAAAAAATGTGGAAACATTTAGTTAGAACAGTAGAGCAAAGTATTAAAGACCCTTTTAAGGGGTTAACTCTGAAGGAAAATATGCAAATAATTAGGTCTGTAAACATGTTTTTAATTACAATTCTAGGATAAAAGTCAGGGGTATAACTTGGCACTCATGTGCTTTTCCTGAAAACCCTTTTCCTGCAAAGTGCTGATTCTAATGTTCATGTCACCACAAGGACCCAGCCTGGCAACTGAGGACACACCAGAGGAACCCTGGCTGATCCCCCCGATGACTTCTCCCTTGTACACTGAGCAAGGCTGTGGTCACGTACCTCCTTCCACATTCGCTGGCGAGATCTACCCCACACATGGGTGGGGACCCATGGCTTTCATCTTTAGAATCAAAATCCATTCATGCCAATATCTTTTCCCAGTTCACATGAATTTCAAGAGTTTCGGGAAATCTACTTCACTGACCTCGCTTGGACCCCAGTTTCCGGCTTTCCGTGGCTGTTTTCAGAGTGTGCGTCTCTCTGGGAGCAATCTGACATTAGCTGTGCCACACACTTTTTCCCTGTGTTTTTGGCACATGTCACTCTGCTGAAAATGACTTTCGCAAGGAAAATAACTTTCACAGATGGAAATTAAAGACGCAATATACAGTAATTTATAATCTCAGCCTTTGGCCAAATCCCTCCCAAAAGATGGAAAAGTGAACATATATCAGTAACTGCAGCTACCCTGCTATCAATCAGGCACGAATGCTTCCTGAGTGCCTGTTACGTGCCGGGCACTGTTCTAGGTGCTGAGGACTCTTCCAGGAATGGGACAGACAAAACTCCCAGCCCTTAAGGGGCCGCCAGTCTATCAGACGCTGCACCTGAGGGATGATGCCTGGCCTCTCGTCCAAAGGCCCAGCAGCAGAGCGGTATAAAGGGCAGTCATGGGACCCAGTCCTCACCCTGAGGGAGCAGGAGTGCACGCGGTTCCCTGGGGTGAAACCTCACTGGGCTTCAGGATATCGGAAAGCGGACCAGAGCTGAGGCTAGACTAAGAAAATAGAACATATTGATGATGCAGGCTATGGACTCAACTGTGTCCCCCCTCAATCCCTATGTTGAAGCTGTCACCCCAATGTGACCATTTAAAGTACGGAAGTAATTAAGGTTAAACGAGATCATAAGGGTAAGGCCCGGATCCCACAGGACTAGTGTCCTAATGAGAGACGCCAGACAGGGATCTCTCTCTCTCTCTCTCTCTCTGTGTCATGTGAGGACACAGTGAGAAGGTGGCCATCTGCAAGCCAGAAAGAGATCCCTCACCAGGAACTAAACTGGGAATCACCTTGACCTTGAACTCCCCAACCTCCAAAACTATAAGAAAATAAATTTACATGCTGGCTGATTTAGAGAGATTTAGACAAACCTGTAACTTCTTGAAAGATGGAAACTAAAACATCATTGACTGAAAAATGGATGACAGACTGGAAGATTTTTAGATGCATTCTCTAGAGCTTTGATCTTGAACAGTCATATTTGATGTTCATATCAATGACCTGGATTCACACTGTATATCTTATTAAATGAGAGGGTTATATTTAAGAAAATAAAAATAAACGGCTAAGCCACACGGTCTACGGTATTTTGTTACGGTGGCCTGAACTGAGACAATGTGATGTGCCTCCATCATCAAGAGACCTTCCCGTAACCGTGCTGGGGGCTTGGGGTACACAAAATACATCCAGGAAGCAACAAATGCATTCTGAGTTTGGTTTCTGATGTCCCCATTTAAACACTGCTACGAAACTATGAGATGAGGTCGGTTTACCATCGTCTCTACCAATGGCGCCGAAGGCCACCCTGAGAGTTAACGTCTCCGTCATACACTCCTGCACCCACCAGAAAACAATCATGGTCCTCGGAAGCGCCCCTAGCTTGCTTTACCTTAAAGGTGAACCATAAGCTTTAAGAACTTAAACCAGCATTTTGCTGCTCATCAGGTCTAACTAACCGCGCCCTCCGGGCGGGTGGTTCCGGCGCCTATGTCAGTTAGAGAGCATTTTACATGAAGAAGTGTCTGCAGGGCATCTTAAATCATGATATGCGATTAAATTCTATCGTATCGACTTGGGATAACTGCACTCACTAGTTTAAAATACTGTAAGATCCCAGGAATATAAGGCTCTGCATTCAAAGAGTAACAAAACAATTGTAAGAAAACCGCATTCCCAAGTTTTTCAGCTACTACTTATTACCGGTTAATCTGTCTTGTTTCTCTAGCTTTAAGCAACAAGCAGACATCAAAGTTTAAGAAAATTTTACAAAGTTTAAGAAAACCCCTTAAAACTGAGAACATTTTATTATCTTTGCTTTTTGCTCTAGCTAGAAAGAGATTGCCACTCTCTAGAAAGAAAACATTAAGGCCTCTGAAATCCAGTTTGAGAGCCGCTGCTTTAGGTTAAAGGCTGTCTGCGAGCAGTTCTGCCAGAACCTGCAACGCATCTGGACCCAGGGATCATCAGTTCCGAGGTCTAGGGGTCTGGGTGTGGCTCGGACCGGACGAGAACTCCTCCGACTCAGAGGCCGAAGAGGCAACGCGGTGAACCCACGTGGCTGGCTTCCCACTTACAATTCGTCTTGTATGTTGTCCGTCAGTTTGAATAGCTGCTCCTGCCCTTCCGCCTGGCTCTCGGAATAGCGGGGAAGCAGCCCCTGGGGCCCCATGCAGCAGCGTGGTTTCCGCACCCTCTGCGCTTGAGTCCTAGGTGGGTAAGTGGACAAAAAGCAAAGAGGTTGTTAGGTTAAAATGATTTCCTTGCCTTACCTAAGACAAAAGCACTACTTCCTGCAGGACACCCTCTAAACTAAGGGAGCAGAATGCCAGGACAGCACTGGCTGTGGGTGCGCAGTAAGACCGGAGTTAAAGACCCCGGTTTTGAAGGAGAGCCTTGCCTTTGCCGTTTTCTAGCTGTGGGGTCGGGGACAGGCCAGTTAGCCTCTTTAACCCTCAGTTCCAGTTTTCTCTGTAAAATGGGACGCTGACACCTACCTCACAGGACTGCTCTGAAGAGCAAACACAGTAACGCCCGTCAAGACTGCGCTTGACAGAATGTGGGCTGTCCACCTGTGGTGGGCGTGCTGTCGCGGGTATCCTTAACCGGACTTCCTGTCGGTCAAGCCCCCCCATCCTAGGCATCTGTTCTGGAGAGGCACCTCTGGATGTGCAGGGGGTTAGGAAGAAGAGTGAGGGGCCCTGGGCATTTAGAAGGCACACACCCAGCGCCTAGATTTCCTCTAAGATGAACCCAGCTGCCCGGGCACAGGGTGGGGGCACAGGAATCACATGAGAGAGAAGAAGGGGCCCTGGACCGGGCCCAGGCCGCAGCCCGCGTCCTGCAGTGGCTCCAGCTCATGCCACTCAGCTGCCGGCCGCCCAAAGGGATCTGCTTTGCTGCGGCGTTCAGGGTAGGCTGCTGTTGTCTTTGTCCACAAACCGCATACGGGATAATTGATAAGTGCTTTTTGGTGTTTTCCTAGAAACAGGAGTCCGTGTTTGTCTTGGAAAGGCTGTGCATATTTCAGATGACTGATAAGAGTGTGCCGGGTCTGTCCTCGGCCTTGTACTTGCTGTACTTTTTATTATTTGTTCCTGGATTCCACTGAAGCAAAACACCCCTCTCTAGACACATCTAGAAGAGAGGAACTGAGTCAGTGCCTCAGAACCAGGTCCTAACCATAATGTGGAGACTTATTCGCAAGGGCAGCAAGTGTACTGGGGGACAACTGGGGTGAAAACATGGAGAGAAAGTCAGCACGTTGCCACAGGACGCGCAATGAGTTGGCTGCGAAACGGGGACGATGGCAAAGCACTCCTGGACCCAGGCCAACACCCCACTCGCCAGGCCGGGATGTCTGAAGCCCCACACCTGGGCGATGTTGCTGTGCCGGAAAGCCAGGAATCCAGGGATCGTTTTTTTAGATTTCAGTCATAAGGGTGCCCTGAGTACTGCTAACTGCTCTTCAAGGGTGACGTCAGGAGATGGCAAGGAAGTCTCCACGACCTGCACTCTGGAATGGGTGAAAAATAATTCTATGTATTTCATATACTCACTCACTCCCACTAGGCAGGGCCTCAGTTCCTCCCCCTTCAAGGCTTAGGCGCCCTGTTGGCTGCGGGCTGCAGAGCGGGGGCTGCAGTGCGCCGCCCGCGGAGAGGCAGCAGCTGCTGGGGTGACGCCGGCCAATCGGGGCAAGGAAGGAAACCGGGGCAGCAGCACGGCGGGCTCTCCAGGCAGCAGAGCCCCATCCCGCCCCCATCTGGTGAAACGTCCACCGCCAGTCCAAACACGGCCTGGGGCAGCCCAGTCAAGGGTCCTTTCCCCGAGGCGGTCCTACTGTTCTGTCCCCCTGGAAGCTCCTGGGAGAGACTTGGGCTATTGCGGCAGAAGCCCAGAGACCCCCGCAAGAGGGATGTGATGGGGCCTGTCCCTCACCACCTTTCAACACTGTCCCCAGTCTCCTGGGAGGTCCACAGGCTAAGGTTCCATATCCGCGGCTCTAGCCCAACGAGGTCTCCATCTCTGCTGTCACTAACGAACGCTCTCTGGATTTGTAAGGGGTTATTGTAAGAGCCCGTTAACTTCCTCTTTCTATCTGAGCCCTTGTCTGCTGCCCGCACCGCAGTGTGAGCTGCCTTTTCAAGCCGCAGCTGAGAGCAGGCGGGCCGAGCACTCAAAGCGCACTTGCCGCGCATCGCGGCTCCGCACCGGGGAGGTGGCGCCGTGGGGAGGGACTGGGTTTCGGTCCCCGCTACCCTGAAAGCTAGAACAGTGTCCCCTTCGTGGCAGAGAGGCAACACACAGCAGATGAATAAATGAACGGATGTATTTGCAGGTGGGGGCAGGCATAAGGGCCATTGTGACCACGGCGCTGAAACACGGAACTGTGGCAGAAAGCTCGAAGATGGCAGTCTGAGCTTGGAAAGCGAACAAAGTCAAGGCAAAACGGGAGCCAGCTGGAATCCCGACCCCGACCGAAAGGTCAGGGGCGTGTCTGCCCAGTTCACGGATAATTCAAGCGAAGGAAGGGGCCTGAAGGTGAAGTCCTGGAATTATGCCTCTGCTGACCCATGTGTTTCCCTCAGAAGAACCCATCTTTTCATTAGCACTGCACGTGGAAAAACGCGCTACCATGGAGGGGAAAACTTACAACGAGCCCTAAATGCCTCTGATAGGGTCCCAGGAAGCCAGAGAGGCCAAGGAAAGGTGGCCTGTTTCCGGATCAGAGTCCCTGGAAATCACCTCTTGTAACAACTGTGGGATCGCTGGGGGCACAGTAAGTGTGCCCCAACTATCACTTCGCCAAACAGCTTTCTGCTACAGTCAGTGGTTTCTGGACTCAGCGACCTCCCTCCCTCAGGGCCTCCCCCAGATTTCGGTGACCCAACCTCATCCCTATTCCCCAGAGTTTATCTTCTGACGGGCAGGCTACAGTCCTGCCCACACACAGCGAACACAAAAGCAGAGCGGCTCCTGGGGGTCGACGCTGCCTCTCTGTCACTTCTTTTCTTCTGTCTTCCCAGCAGCCTGCAAGCTCTCTTCCCATTTCTAAGGTCCTCACTTTGTGCTCAACCAAACATCAAGGGGAGGTTGGGGACAGTGCTCAGACAGTGCTGAGGGCGGGGCCCACCATGGCATTCAAGACCCAGTTGTCACATGACATAGAAGAACAGAGAGAGTTCGCTTCTGTCAGTAGAGGGAACACAGTCTTATTTACAAATATTGGCACTACTTCAAGAAGAGGTGACTCAGAGATACTCTTACTAGAAGCAGTAAGCTGGGTTAAAGGCCCTTCCCCCATAATCCCCATCAACACCTCATCTCTGTTGGTGCCTCAAAGACTATCTTCCTTCTCTGAAACTCAACTAGAATTTTATTCCTGAGGTTGAAGCTGGGAGGCTGGGGGGAGATGGAGGCTTAAAATCACTCTGCATGAATAAATTTAGTTCCAAATGCAATCAAAGAATTATAAACAAAACCCAAAAAGCTAGTGTCTTCAAACCTTACAAGCCAACAAAAAGTCAAAGGCAATGTTCTTCAGGGCGGGCCACTGTGAGACAGGGCTGCTTTCTTCACACAGCGAGGATGGCACGGTACGTGCAAACCGCCCTTTGAAGACGTCAGGACCGCAGGGGAGAGCCCTAACTGGTTCACATTCTGGCCCAGTGATATCGTGAGTCCCTTGGTGAGTGGCTGGTCTTGGGGTGCTTTTGTGTTTGTTCCTGGGAACCTATGAGGGCCTGGAGGGAAAGGGCTGGGTTTTTTTTAAAAAGAACACCAGACTCATCATCATCCTCAGTTCAAGGTCCACTCTCACCATTGGGCTTGTCTTTATTCATTTTAAATGATGTCACAAACATCTGTGAAACCACAATCCCCAGCATGAAAACTCCACCGTTGGCCATAACTGAGTCTTTCTGGTCCTCCGCTGTCCCCTCACTGCACCCCGACCCTCCTCTACCTAAGACAGCTACTATCCGAAGCCTGTATTTATCATTCCCTTGCTTTTCTTCTTCAGGTAGACTTATTACATTTCAAAGTCTGCTTCGGTAATAGTCTTGTTATATTATTTGGTTTCAGCTGTTCTGAGCTTTTGAAAATGGGTATCACTGCTCTTTTATGTTTGGGACTTATTTCTTCCTACTTGAAGTCAAACGGCCGAGACTCTGCTTCCTGCGCGTGCGGCTGCGCCCCCCGTTCACTGTGCCTGCTCACCGCGGCGAGGGCGCACGGACGCGCCCTCACTCGCCCTTCTTCCTGCTGACGGCCCGGGGGTTGGGACAGGTTTTGCTATTACACACAGTGCTGCGCTGAACATTCCTGCAGATTCTCCTGGTGACATGGGGAGGCGTCTCTTTGGGTACACATCTACGAGGGATTTGCTGGACCACAGGGCAGGAACGTTCACCCAACAAAATTCAAACTGTTTCCAAAGTGGCTGAACACACATATGCCCCACCCGCCATGCGTGCGGGAGAGTCTCGTGGTCCGGCCCCCCCGCCGCTTGGCGTCGTCTAAGGCTGCACAGCACTCTGTGGCACACGGCCAGTGGCCCTGTGTGACTGCCGGGCACCTGAAACGCGGCCAGTGTGACTAAGGAACTGAATTTTTAAATTCAAATTAAAGTGAATGTAAATTATATACTGCACTGCGCCGGTCTAGATGCAAATTTCTGCTGCTTGATTGGTTATAAAAATGGCATCTTGCTATCCTGCTCGTTCCCACCCTCTCTTTCAACCTAAGGGGTCACGGTGTCTGATAAAAAAGCAGAGTGGCTTCGGCGCCTGCCTGTGGGCGCCAGAGCAGAGAGATCGCCTGCCAAGCTACTCAGGCCCACCACTGGCGGGCCATCCTGGGACCAGCCTCCGGCCTCCCCTGCTGGCCTCACTCCTTTCCTCACGACCACCTTTACGGGCAGGGCTGGCTGCTTCCAGGCAGGTCTGACACGACGTCCCGGGGGCTAACAGACCATTAAGCAAGAGGTGGCGAAGCACCCGCTCACCTCTCCTTCACTGCCAGTGTCTCTTACCAACTCACACTCAACATGAAAGGAGGTTTACAACACGAGTCTGCTTAGTGCGTGTGCGGCAACTCGGCCTCCACAAGCCCTGGCTTAGCCAAAGGTCTGTGGTGCGCTTAATTGCTGCCAGCTGGGGGCTGTTCGGCCATTTGAAGCCCTCAGCTGCTGCGGTTTATAAATTTCACAGCGTATAGAAAGAAGCAGGCCTTCCAGTCAACCAGCTAATCCAAAATGTCAGCGCCGAACCAGCATGCGCTTTGAACTCCATGAAAACGTCAGGGAGTGGGCTGCGCAGCACGGACGGCTCTCCCCCGGGAAGGGGCTGCTGATACAGTGGCTGATCCGCTGCAGATACCCACCCGCAAGAGATCAATACCGGTGTCTGCATCTGGCCACTGCTATCAGACACACACGGGGGGCCCCCCGACCGAAGACCGGAGTAATGAAAGCAAGCCCCGTCATTTTCTCTGAGCAGCAACAAACCCAAACAAGGTGACATGGGAAGATCCGGCCGGCCCCGCTTGGTCGGCCTCGCCTTTCAGCCTGCGGGTCAGCAGTTGGCCGGCCGCTATTTGTTCTTCGCTTATATGATGAGTAACTATGTCACAGTCCTCTTAGTTGAAGACAGATGTTGTACACACACACACACTCCTGTACAGCAGCTTAAGTTATTAGTCGGCTTGAGAAATCTGTCATGGCCAATGTCTATCCACCAAGTGAGGTTCAAAAACAATCAGCAGACGAGGAAAAAGTGTGTGTGTCAAACAGGCGACTTCCTAACGTAATAGAATGTTTATTCAACTGATGACTGCCACCTTCCTTAGGGACTCCGGGTACTGACCCCAACAAAGTGATGGATTGTGCTTGCATTTACTTGGTGTGTGTGTCCTAGGCTTTTGTTCTAATTAAATATCTTACTGATATACACTCATCTGAGTATGTGCTCAACTGGGCACAAACAAGCAGGTGGAGACCAGAAGGTCAACCCGGTCTATCTCTTCAAACACTGTGAATGGATAACAGCTTCGGGACACCAGGACTATAGGCGGAGTGGCTCAGGCAAGCATCTGCCGGTTCTCTGCAAGGGGCTCACCAGTCTGCCCAAACAGTGCTCTGCACTGGAGGGTCTGAGCTGGTTAAACCCCCGCTGGCAGCCACGGCAGAGCAGCGCCTGCACGTTCCAGGGGCCTGTGTGCCACGGGCTCCATGGGTCCCTGTCCGGCAGCCCACGGCTCCCCACTGCACCCACTCCCGGAGACGTGGCAGAAAAACACCCCTTTGCACACGCAATTCCACTCCTCTCAGTGCGGACTGGAATCAGAGGGGACTCAGCTAGCGGGTGCAAACCTCTCGAGTTTGGCTCAGCTGACATCAGAAATTCTTTCTCATAGTTCCGTGGAAACAGAAACTCACATTCTAGAACCTCTCCAGAGGTTGTATGTAACACATAGGTTTCATAATGACTACAGATGGGGCTCTCGCTGAGTTAAATCTTGAACCAAGACAATTGTACCAAATATCTGCTTCAACAATTTGGATTTTTGAACCCACGCAAAACCAGGTCAGGCAGAAAGGAGCCCTACGGCAGCAGAGGTTGGCTCTTGAACGGAACTACTAACTGAGGATCCAAACCAAGGTGGCCAGAAAAACGAACCCGCTCAGAGCCTCGAGAATGGCTGGCACCTGCCTCGGCCCCACCCGCCACCCCGTTTAACGAACCTTTCCGGAGCATCATATGCACGGGCCAGCGCTAGGCCTTCAGGAACCACGTCTGCGGGGACCTCACTGGAGGCGATCGGAGGAGGTGGACAAAGAGGCAACAGTGGCTGAGAGGACAGGCTCTGAAGCCAGGCTGCCTGGGCTGAGCCCTAGTTTCCCTGTTTACCAACTGGGACCCATGGCAAGTTGTGCAACCTCTTGGAGCCCTGGTTTCCTCATCTATAACATGGGGACAACAGTGGGGTTGTTGTGAGGAGTAAGCCAATACATGCACAGCACTTATAACAGTACTTGGACACTACAGGCCCTCAGTAAAACGCTACCTCTGATGACGCCGTGGCACCTCTGCGGAAGGTGCCACGGGGGCACAAGAGGGGCCCTGAGCTAGCTCAGGTGGCTGAAGCCCAAGGTGGGCCAGGGTCCAATGTCCAACCCAATTTTCTTATGAGGGAAACAGCTTCAAACTGAAATACTTCCCTTTCCCTTCGCTTTCTTGTTAACAACATTCTAGTTACCTCTCCCTGGAGTTCTGAAGTCATCTGTGTAACAACACACAAAATCCCACATTGCAGTATTGCAACTGAAGATGTGGGAAAGATGTTGATTCATGAAATCGTCAGACATTCTATGACTGTGGCTGTGAAACTTTCAGGAATTCGACGTCCTGCCCGGGCGGGGGCGGCGGGAGGGAAGACATGTCCTGGGCTGGGTTTTTTCCCCATCAGTGGGATTCACACCTGACTTGTTTATGGGGGTCAAGGCTTCCTATAACCTAACACATGTTTTGGGGACCCCATGACATTGCAACTGTGACAGCGGATAGGACCGATGCCAACAGATAGGCCTGATGGGATTTAAAATTTAAGAACAAAGCCGCTCCAAAGGCTTCCCCCCCGTCAGCTAGCTGCCTTGGCGTGAGACTACCTGTTCAAGGGGTTGGGGGCGGGGGGTGAGGCAGGCAGCTTCGTAAAGGAGTCCCACCCAGGAGGGACGCTACAGCAAGGACAGGGCCTGGCAGAGCTGGCCTTCCAAAGTGCCTGACCTCTGCATTCTGGGGAGGCTCTGCTTTCTAGAAAAAGAGCGGACAGCCTCTAAAGTGGTTTGCAACTTCCAACACACCGGCCCGCCATGAGGCATTTTACGAATGTAAGTGAGCTTCCCTTGTGTTCGAAGTACAACATTCAGAACCAGAGTCCTTACAGGAATCCCTTAGCCACTGTCATGTTCCCTGCTAAACTGTCACATCTAACGCCAATCCCAGGGTGTTTCACATGGGCCAAAATACACAATTTCTCGTAAATTTGATTTTGTGGCTATTAAGTACAAATTCTAATGATAACAAGCTGACTAAATAAACCAGATATTTTCAGACTGATTTCTAGCAAATGATTATATAATTTAAAAAAAATCATTATACTTGCTGTCTTCCCCCCAAAGTTGACCTCTTTTAAGAGACAGATAAAATTCAGGAGCATGGCAGTGCCGAGGAGAACACCAGGCTGTGGGAAGAGACCGACACACACTGAGGTCCCAGCCCAGTCACTTACAGCTGAGTGATCGTGAAGAAGCCGCTGTCAGGCTGTTTCCTTATTAATGAGCAAGAACCCAATACTTTCTGGTTGGTGACACTGAGATGACATATGAACAGTGCACACAGTGCGCATAGTAGGTACTGGTAAAAGCTGTCTCCCTCTCTCCTACCCTTATTCAGAATTATTGGGTGTCAGGTCAATTAAAAACACCAAACCCCAGAACTTTTAATAGTAGGTGTAAAACTCTGGTCTGACGGCACACTGCGGGAAACCTGCCTTACTGAATACGCAAGGCCGGCTCGTCGGGAGCCCATCAAATGTTCAGGCACTTAGACGAACCAGTGCCCAAGTGCCTGCTCCCCTGGCCTGCCCCAGCCACACTGAGTTTGCTTAAAGAATTGTTTTCAAAGAGCTAGCACTAACCTACCTAGCAGCTCAAGAAATGACACCAGATGTCAAAATTTTTAAATGGGAATTAATTGAGTTTCAGGATATTGCCATTCACAAAATTCACCATAACAGAGGTTTTCAGGGGTACGGCACTTTCTCTAAATGGAGTTGGTAAGATAATCTGAATCCATCCAACCCTTGAAAATGGAGCTGCCCTGACAGAAGAAGGGCTAGAGCTGTGTCTGTCCTTAGCACCTTCACCCGCCCCACCCCGCCCCACCCCGCCCCAGCGCAGCCTCCACCCTCAGCCGCGTGGAGGGCCTTCCTCAGGACCAAAGCTGATCAGGTACGGGGTGCTGCCGCGCCCGAGGGGCCAGCTCTGTGATTTGTTTGCTTTTTCAAGACCACCTGTTCATTCAGGCTGGACGTTTTACACAACCTTTTACTACCAAACAAATGAGATGAAAAAGGAGAAGACACCTCAAAAATGGACAAGGGCACTGTAAATTAACTGTCCCAAGAATAAAAGCGTAGGCGTGGCTGCCACGTTCACAGGGATACACAGGAGCAGTTTCAGGCCCTGTGGCCAGCCTTTAGGTGGCAGAGGGGGAACTGAGACCCTGAGAGGAGGACTGCCGAGCCAGCCAGAGACTCACCCTCTTTCCAGCCATCATGCCCCCCCAGGGAGGGGACTCATGCTCTGAACGCAGCCACGGCCTGGAAACTTTGCTGAGAGTTGAATGGAAGCTATGTGAAGCCAGCTTCTGTCTCTTCTCCACACTGTCGTGCCCCAGCACCCAGAGCAGCGCTGGGCACACATCGGGTGCGCACCAGTGACCGCGACCCTGAGTTACGACTGGTAGCAGGAGAGCCACAGCTGCCGCTTCTGAAACAGGGAGTGGTGAGGGTTGCCTATCTTGGGGCTCCTCCTCCGAGACAGGCTGGGAGTTGGTAAGGACCCAGGGACAGAAGAATGCTGGTCACTCCATCAAGGATGGACACTAGAAAGTTACTGACCTGGGTCATGTTCCCCCGAGGGGCAACTGGCTAGCTGGCCGATGGCCTCAGGGGAACAGGCACCAACGGCATTTTCCCAGGGAAGGACAGGGCAGTGGCCTGGAACTGCGGACACCGCCTAGGGCCCTGGCTCCCCATGGGTAGTCCGGCCCCGTCGCAGCACTCGGCATTTAGGCAGATCGGAACCTTCTGGCCAAGGTGATGGATTCTCTGCACTAGCTCAGATTCCAAGAATTTCTTCAAAGGATTTTTACTATATGGCTTTCATTAGTTTAATCCCAACTTTAGGTTCTTTTGACCTAGAAACATAAAGAAATCAACCAATCACCTCCTCCTCATCTTCCTTTGACCAGCTGGTGCTTTTTCATTCTTTGTCTTCAAATTTAACCTATGGCCAAGATTTCTTAAGATGCCAAGGCCACTGCTAGTCAAATCTGCCCCTCTACAAACAAGAGATGGCACCTTCTCTTTTTCTCTTTGAACCTGAGTCAAACTGGCTCTGGCCCATCATTCCAAAGCCCTCAAGAGTATCTTGCATTCTTCAGGCAAAAGAAGAGGTTTCTCTTTGTTCTGGCTCTTGCCACAGTGCCTGGGTATAAAGCCAGAGCAAGAACAAAGTGAGGAGAACATCCATGTGTCTGACTGGGGTGTGGGTTCAGTGGTGTCCTTTCTCTTTGGACAGGAAGGAAGCAGGGCACAAGCTGGCAGCTGTGACACCCCTCGGTGCCTCTACATAGGGTACATCTCTGCCCGGTGCCATGATGTTCAACCTGGTGACAAAAGATTATTGTTTATCTGGTGATACGGTCAAGCTGCCTTCTAATTAAGTGCTGCCGGTGTGAGCCCGAACGGGACTGGTCGCCACAGTCCATCAAGCCTTGGCAACCCGGTCTGTTTGGTCTGGACAGCAAACAGCATCCCACACTACTGGATTTTTTTCTCCCAGATCCCCTGCGGCCCCATCACCCTCAAACCTTTTTTAAAAATTACAATCTGTTCTGCTGTCTTGAGTTACATTCTGTAAATAATAAGCAACACTGATGAAATGCAAAAAGCTGAAAATTCGCAAAGCAGAAAGATCTGCAGTATGTCCCACATCTGTGTCACATTAAATATACGCTCAACAGATTTGCTGATTCCTGTCTAATCAGCACACAAGGTCTGACGTGGGCCAGAAGGGCTCTCGTGCTCCATGCCCCAGCAGGGCCACCCGAGGCAGGCGAGGGGGGCAGGAGCTGCACCACGAGGTGGAGACGCTGAGCCCGCAGCGCAGAGACGCTGGAGCTAGCCGCTCGGCCCTGGTCCATGTGAATCGCAGACTGGCGGGCCGCCGCTGTGGTTAGGGTGCGGGAGAGCTACGGCTCAGAACCCTCCTCCCCGGTCCTCCGTGTTGCTGAGGCTGGGGCCATGGCGGTTAAACTAAATAACATGTTTTAATGACAAAATGTCTCATTTGAAGGAGTTGGCTGCCTATACATTAAAATGCCTACAAAATAAAAATAGAACAGGAGGAAATCAATTAGAGTCCATTTGGCAAAACGCTCAGAGGCTACTAGAGATGTTAGTTGCTATGCCAGGCAAAATTCGACCCCATCTTTACTTCTTCCAGGCATTTTGCACACATATGCACACACGTGCAGGCACTCAGACTCCCACCCAAGAAAAACTGGCAGGGGCTAAGGGAGAAACTGGCCTGCTTTAACCCTGTCCCTGAATGATTAGAAGGCTCCGTGTTGGGAAAAACCAGATTCGGACTCAACAAAGAGTCTTTGAGCAGAGGAGCATGTCAGCCTCCGAGGATGCTCTCGGGGAAACTTGGTGCACTGCCGCCTAGATCTACACTCTCCCGCTGACGGCAGGTGAGAACACCCCCAGGCTACGCGGGCCACCAGGGCCCGCGGCGTGTCTCTGCAGCTGCGTTTACCAGGCTGACTCTGCCCTGGATGCTCCAGTCTTCAGAGTGCTCGTACAAGGAAGTGTTCTATTAGTGCTGCACTCCGTGGAGGAGACTGTGCCTGCGGGAGATTATGCCATTCGTCCAAGGCCATTCGGCTGCTAAGTGGCAAAGACAAACCTGGCGTTGGGCTCTTTTGATTCTCTCGGCCTCAGTAAACTTATTAGCAGGACAACTGCTGGTGAAAGCCTGATGCGGACTCTGAATCCACCACTGCACGAAGCAGCGGTCCTGGAGACCCCAGAGGGCTGCCAAAGGAGGAGATGACCTGACCTCGAGGAGCTTACAAGTCACTTGAGAAGATAAGACCAGCATCATTGAAACAGCTGTGGAAGAAACCTAGACCACGTCCCAGTGACGGAAGAGCAGAGGAGGTCTAGCCCCCACGCCACAGAGGGCAGGACGGGCTTTCTGGGAAGGTCTGGTTTCACGTAGGGCCAATGTATAGCATCAGTACCAACCTGCCGAGTTTTAACAGGAAGTAGTGTTAAAGAAATACTAAGAATTAGAAGAAAACAAGTAACAAGATAAAAGCCAGTTCACAGACCACATCACAGGCAACCTAAAAACATGTGGCTAAAGCCCCATTCTTGATGCTAAAGCAACAGACTGCAGAACTGTGCGCAGTGGCAGCTCTCCTTTTATTCGGTCACCATGCGGCCTTTAACTCACATGAACGAAGTTCACCAAGTAACTAATCTGAATGTCATTAATATTTGGAAAAAAGATATTCACCCATCACATACTAATATGGGTGAGAAATTGATGAAATGACAGCTATTGGAAGTATCGGACCAAGACAGGATGAGAATAAGCAAAAACACACTAAAAAGGAAGACAAATTCTGATCTCAAGGGGCTTTAAAGGGCTGGGGTGAACAATATGCAAAGATAATTCACAAAAGAAATCCCAATGCCGACTACGTATGGAAAGATGACCCAACACTCCTGACCATCAGAGAACGCTGAACAGTAACACAGCCACTCGCTCGGGCTGGCAGAGGCCAAGGGGGTACCGATGCCTTGCTCTTAGCGCAGCGTCTGCTTCGTAAAATTCCTGCTGAGCTGCGAGGGAGGGGCCGGCGCCGGGGAGAACGGGCCCTCTCCAGCCTGGTGCGTGGAAGTATGAACTGTTTCAACTTCCTAGAAGGCAATTTGTAATGTGTTTCAAAATAGAAAAGGTATACACCCTTTAACCCAGCCATCTTATTTTCAGAAATTTACTCTAAAGTGAGAATTATACACATATGGAAAGACATAAGCAGACAATGCGTGTAACAGCAAAGTATTGGAAACATCATCAATAAAGAACTAGTTAAGTATACTGTTGTGTATATGCAACTAAATATTATATAAATGTTAAAAACGATGACTTACTTTGGGAATGGAAAGATGTGAGTCACCGTTGAGTGAAGAAAGGTGAGGCATCGATGTTCGTGCTCCTATTCATGTAAAATCATGTGTATGTATTTGTGTGTGTGTATGTGCATACACATGTACAGAACCTGGCAGGATTAGCGTTATTAGCCTCTGGGTGATTATTAATGGCCAATGGGATTGAATTCTTATTTTCTTTTAAAAAATGGGAGTAACAGTACCTATCTAATCAGTTCGTTGTAAGAATTAAAGAGATAATTAGTGCGGGGTCCTTGGAACAGTGCCCATACACTTCAATGTTCGTATGTTGTTTAAAATTTCAGAACAGTTTACATGTGTACAGACCTTTAAACTCAAACAACAGATCTACTATCTAAAAAGACGGTTCAGGGAGCAGCCGGGCACAAACACCAACACGTCTAGGGCCCGCGGGCACGGGCTGGGTACAGACTAGGGAAGGCTGCGCCAGAACGGCCAGCGCCATGGGAATGGCTTTCTTCCGGGCTGAGAGGCAGTCCTAGTGGAGTTTTCTCGAGAGGACAGGGCCATGAGCTGACCATTACAAGGGATGCTTCCTCTTCCCAGACGGGGAGGCCGGCCCTGCGCCGTGCTGGGTGGTGGTGGCCCCGGATGTCAGGATGTTGCCTTGTTAAGCCGAGGGCGCTCCGTAGGAGGCCCCTGCCCCAGCCCATCTTACTGAGTTCTCCAGCACCATCCAGCTTTTTGACCCTGGGCAGCAGGGGAGAGCAGCAGGCCCTGACTGGCGAGGGGGCGGGGCTCGGCAGGGCCAAAAGGGACCCAGGTGCTCAGAGCACTTTCCCCGCAGAGCCCCGCGAGGCAAGGCTCGAACTGCAGAAGGGGCGCTGGAAGGATGGGTGAAAGCAAGCGCGCTCCGCCTCCCAACTCGCCTGAGATTCCCTTCCGGCTAACAGAGGGGAGAACATCTGGAACTGGTTGTGAGGCTCTCCAGCTGCAGAGCCACTAGAGCGAAGTTCGTGTTTCACTGGAAATTGCATTTCAGGGGCTTATAGACTGTCCTTTCTGATTCTCCTCAGGGTGAAGTACAGCCTAGAAGACAAGCTGGTTCAGAGACCAAATCAGCTCTGCTTTGAAATGTTCTCTTGTCCCCATCCCCCTCTGACAGCAGAATTAATGGTCCAGGTGGTGAGAAATCAAAAAATGAAAGAGGAGGACTTGAGGTCATCTCAGGTGCATTTCTGTGCCTTCAGGAAAATCAGACGCACCCCCTGGGTCGGAGCCGACACCAAGCCTCCAGAGCACGTGTCCTCCTCAGGAACAAGAACCAACGAGACTGAATCCATTCACATCGCTGGACTGGGGCTCGCCTCTCTAGGACTATAAAAAAGCAGATTCGAAATGCACTAGAACTTGTTGAGAGCCAAAGAGGCAGTGAGGAAAGATGCTAGAGCCTCTCGGATGGAGGGGGGCAGTACATAAAGTCCCCCCAGATCTGGCGCCAGCCACTGCCATGAGCTTTTCGCAATCTGCGTCCCGGGCACTGAACACAGGCCTGCGAGCACACAGCCTGGTTGGCAGTAGGTGCCAGCCCTTCCCCCTGCGCCCACTGTGCCTCTGGAAAAGGCAGGTGCATCCGGGAGTCTGTCCAGTGCAGAGGCAACAGCACCTCTTCCTGCCATGTTAACGGTGAACACGAAACCTCTATTGTAGCCTCCCCCACCAGCTGAGGTTTTATTTCTGCCCCCGGACTCGGGGGCAGAGGCAGTTACAGAGGGCAGGCATGTGGCTTTTCAGAGAGCCGCTTCCTTGGGTGGGGAGAGGCCGGCCGGCCCGGGACACCATTGGTGCTGGGGGTGAGTCACACGCGGCCAGCGGCGGCTCTTCAGGGCCCCTTCTCCAAAGAATCCCTGACGCCAGAGGCTGGGACCAGATTTCCTTCCGCATGTTGCATAAAGCAGTGGAACTTTCCAGTCTTTCCTGTCTTAAGATTTTTGCAGACAAGAATTTCTATTAAACCCCAGTTAGTGGACCATCTGGCTACCTCATGGCACCTTCCTTGTTAAACGGAACAAAAACAACTCCGGGGGGCAGCACCGGTTCTCCCTACAGCCCAGCCACTCCCTCGCACCCCAGGCAGCCACAGCACAGCTCCTTGATGCCAAACGAGCTCAAGTACTGAGGCCAGGAGAGCCCCGAACAGGCGCCCCATTAAAAGACTCCCCAGGCCTGCTAACCCTTGGGTTTAGCGTTCACCTCATGGAGTCCTCCATCCAGGACTCACCACCAGGGCCTGTTTCTGGGCTCGCTATGTGCCCTGACCCAGGAAGCGTCACTGAATGGAACCCCACGGTCTCGGAGCTGGCTGGCACCTTCACCCTCTTCTCCTCCCAGGAGCCTTTTCTTCAGGTCCCGCTGCACCAAGATCAACAGATGTCATCATCTGCCACCAAGAGAAGGTAGGCGCATGGACACTCTCCTTCCAAGGCTTCCTGTACTGTGTACTGGCCAGCGCTGCCAGGTGACCCGCTGGTCAGGGTGGACCTGGCTGGATGGCATAGTGAAAACAAGTTGGAGCCAGGAGGTGTGACTGCTCTTTTGTGCAACTGACAAGTTCTGACCTTGGAAGGCGCAGCAGCTCATCACTCAGGGAGAGGCCGGGGGCGGGCCGGGAACAGCGGGGATGTGCAGGAGAGAGGGCCCGGCAGAGCAGCTCCGGCGCGCAAAGCTGTGGCCTGGCTCTGGGTTAAGCTGGGAGAAGGCGGAGGCCAGTGAGGAACACCCGTCACGCTGTAAGGTTCCAGGTTTGTCCTGTCTTTCCCCTGAAGTGCATTAGCATCTTTCCCCAAACCTTCCGGGTCACAGGCAGACATCCAGTTCCCACCCGCCACACCTGAGAATCAAAAGGAAGTGGATCTGAGGCCTGGTAAGATGCCTCAGATTTAAATCGCAGGATCTTCTGATGGGGGAGACCACGGGTGACCCAGGAGCAGCACAGAAGTCACGACTGTGCTGTGCAGTCAGACTGCCAGGGTTCAAGTTCTGGTTCCTTCTCTCACGACCTCTGAGGTCTCAGGCAAGGTGTGTAACTTCTGTGCCTCAACTTCCCCGTCTGTAACATGGGGTAAATACAGTTCTCACCTCACTGGGCCGTTGTGAGGATTAAGTAGTAATTTGGGTAAAATGTTTCAGGTAGTGAGTGGTTCGAGTAAGCGCTCAGGTCTGGAGCTCTGTCACCCAGAGCGCAGGGTCTGCCTGAGACGGGGCCGGGAGAATCCAGGTCTCGCTGGACGGCATGGACCAAGGACAGGCAGGTCCAGTCCTGCCAAAGGCCGAGGCTGGCTGAGGGACAGAACTACCCCCAGCCCACTTTGGTCCCTTTACTCAATGCAGTGTGACTACGAGAACCCAGGCCTCCCCAAGTCTTGCTGTGACCTTGTGTCCCAGTCCCCACGCCCGACCTAGTGAGAGGGTCGAGGTCCCACAGGGTGGCCCGCCCCTGACAGCCAGCATGCCGGGCCCACATGCCCTTCCGTGGGACAGCCTTCCACCCACTCAGTTCCAGCACTCAGGCTCGGCTGTGGAAAGCCGGCGAGTGAGGCTATTATCCACCTTCGAGGAGGCTGGGCAGCAGAGGAGGGAAACAGAATCATCTGAGTCTCAGAAGCTCGACAAGAACGCTCCACCGTCGGCATCCAACAACCTCTGCCACCGGCGCAGCCTCCTCGGAGACGGGTAGGTTTCCTGTTGTGTCAGCCCCATTTCCTTCAGCAACATTATACTGCAAACAGAGAGCTCCTCTGAATGAAGCACTGCGGTGTCCCGTTTCTGGCCGGGGGAGGAGGCAGACTGCTTCGCTTCTCCAGAGGGAAACATTACCGTGCCTTGACCCTCTCTAGACGGCGTTTCTTCCCTCTCCCCAGTCCTGAAAAGCTATTTGAAGAAGGGAAGCGCGTAGGCTTTCCTTTCTGACCTCAGATGGGCGCGTTCTGAATGGCAGCTGGGTCTATTACATGCAGTGTGAGAGGGTTAAACAGGACAGCCTCAACTCTTTATAAACGTTTGCCCTGTGGATATGTACTCGTTGGCGGCAGTACAAGACTCGAGCTGTATTACACGCCTTAACGATATGGTTCAACTGTCGGTCAGGCTGGGGCCTGGCACCGGGCCAGGCCGCAATCAATGGGACACAGAACCTCCCCTTGCAGATCATCACGAAGGCTCGTATTATCTCCTTTTCGTCGTGCTGGTTAAATTTATGGAGCAGAACCCTGAAGCCGCATTCCTCGGCCTGGGCCGGCCCACGCGGCCCTCCCTCCCTTTGTTCGGTACTGCAAGCAAGCCGTGCTTCGGACGACTGCAGGGTTGTTAGTTCAGGCACTGACTGTTTGCTCACAACTGAAATGAGAAGAGTTCAGTGGAAGGGCAAAAGGACAGCCCAAGTGTAAAACCCCATCCCAGCAGGCCCTGGGCCCCTACATTTGGCCCTGTGCTTCTCCTGAATGTATGATTGTATTCTGTTCTCACAAAAGCACAATATTCAGGCTGATCTCCCATAAACCTTCTATGAATCGGTAACCAAGTCCTCCTGCATTGTGCTGCCACAGGAACTCGTGGGTTTGGGGCTACCGGCGGGGCAAGCTGGCCCAAAATATGGCCAAAGGATCCGCAGTTCTATGGCCATCTTCCAGCCTTCCCGGGCCCCACGGGGGATGGGATGCAAACACTGACTGGTAGCTGGTCTTATTTTTAATGTTAATATGGAAAAGAGCAAACTGATTTTTCAGGCCTTGGCTACAGGGTGGGATGTGTGAGCAGTGTATGAGAACACACATGTGTGTGCGTGCCTGGGAAGGAGTGTGCATGGCAGATTCGGTCTCCTGGGATCAAACAGAAGGGCCCATGCATCAGACCCACCGAGCCTGCCTGTTCGCTCTCATCCTTTCTCCTCCGTCTCTCCGGTTAGTGTACAAAGGGTTTGACAAGCAGCCCAATGGACGGTGTGTGAGGGGTGCACCTGTAGCTCACCCAGGGTGTGTTCTCTGATGGCCAGAGAGCTGAGTCGACAGAGCTGAATCCAGGGTCTCCCAGGGAGCTGTGAGCCCATGGCCCGCCGTGTGTGTGTCCGTGGTGCCTCAGTGGGCCCTCCTATAAGACGAGGCTGCTGGGATGAGCTGTGCAAGTCTGGAACGGCTGCTAGAAGCCTTCTACCCAGAGCCCAAGCATAGCAGAGAAAGAAGGGGTAAGAGGAGCAGAGAGAAAACCCCCCAAACCAAATCAAACCAAAGGCACGATGAGAGGACAGGTAGGACAGTGTTTGTGTGTATGTGTAGGGCGGGGGGTCACTCCTGACACCGTAAGTGCTTTCCCGCCAGTTTTGTCTTTCAGCCGTTGTTATGCAATGCTAGACTGGGGCCCCAGCTTGTTCAAAAATGAAACCAGCCCGGGCAGGGTGGCTCGGCTCGTTGGAATGCTCATCCTGTACAGGTTCGATCCCCGGTCAGGGCACATATGGGAGGCGACCATTGATGTTTCTCTCACACTGATGGGTTCCCCACCCCCCCACTCAAATCAGTAAAAACATGTCCTGGGGTGAGGATAAATACGTAAATAAACAAAACCAGAAATCCCATACCGGCAACAGCGTGCACAAAGGCATTTTCTGTTTCCGGGTAGAGGCAGCTTTCTTTGATGGAGTCTAGTGAAGCCAGTGACCTGTTTTAGAGTCAGACCCTGGTTCAACATGAAGGTGAAAGAAAAGTCTCGCTTTCTGAATGATGTATTTCTGAATAGAAACAGTCCATACATTCTTGCCTGTTCCTCACAAGGTTTCCTTATCCACTGCGTTGATGTTTAGATAAGAGCTAATGGGTTTGTCATTCTAAAACCTGAATCATCTTTTTGGGAGTAGACAGGAGCTGCCACAGAATGAATGGATCACAGGAAATTGTAGCTTCCTACTGAGCACTGCTTTTCCTTTCTTAAAGATTTTATTTATTTTTGGAGAGGGGGTGGCAGGGAGAAAGAGAGAGAAACATCAATGTGAGAGAGAAACATTGACTGGTTGCCTCTTGTCCATGCCCTGACCAGGAATCAAACCAGCAGCCTTTGACTTTTCTGGACCACGCCCAATCAACTAAGCCATTACTGGTCAGGGAGAGAACCCCTTTTTTCCTTATGATAATTCTTCCATTGTATACTATTTGTTCTGATCTGTTAAAAAAACAAAAACAAAAAGAGAGAACCATGTAAGTCAGAAAAGAACAGGCAAGAAAAAGTTAGCATAGGTAGGCTAATTTAGGAAATTCTCGAGAAAAACGTGTAATCCGTTCAACCTGCTTCTAGGTGTTCATATACAAGTTCAGGGCTCGATTAACCCTTTAGCCATAACAAGGCCTCACATCTCCTGGGGCAATCTACACAGTGTTTGCACGCACACGGCCACACAGGTTACAGTAACAGTCGTAAATGAACCCAGTCTCTGGTGTCAGTGCTTAACACAAGGCCTCATGGAAGCCTAGTTTGGCCCGTGTGTGTGCCCAGATGCAACGACATCTTCTGATACCTTAAAATTTGAAAAACTGGACACAGCCTTGAGAATGAGACTCTGTGACGGGCCAAGACAGACTCCGAGAGCTTACCGTGACCTGGATGCCCCCACGTCCTGCTGGGGAGTCCGCCTCAGGCGCACTTTGATGACCATGTTCCAAGGACATACAATCATAAATAAAGAGGCCAGACTCCCCAAAGCCAGGAACATGAGCTGTTCGCAAACAGGATGCAGCAGCAGCCACTGCTTGGGCCCGGGGCGGCCACGGAGGGGCCCCGCTGCTGCCCTCCCTCTCTCGCGCGATTTCCGGCTGCCTTCTGCCCGGCCACTCAGCCCTGCTCCCTACCCTGGCACGGCGGGCAGTGCCCAGAAGGGCTCGTTTCATACCAGTTTGGGAACTAAAAGGAAATGTGGGTTGAAATTTGTTTTTCCACACCACAGACACCCTCCGTCTGGGTGCGAAATAGCCTGTCAAGACATTAAACAACAACAACAACAACACTGATTCCTTGACCGTCAGCTAGAGAAACCACGACCATTAAAGTGCCTCTACAGCGCCCGAACGTGGTAGGGGTGCATTTATACTGGTTTGCCCGGACGTTATATTTTATGTAGGCTGTCCTCACGCCCTCCCCCCATGTGATCAAGCTTGATGCGTCTGGGCCACTTCAGTTCTCCCTGAGGTGAGGTCAGAGGGAGGGCTGAAGCAGTGACAGGGAAGGCCTGGCCACAGATTCAACCCCTCAGGGGATTAAATGTAACCAACTTAAATCATGCTAAGCCCAGCTGAGGTTCAGGCCAGGGCCAAGGGCTGCTTAGAATATTTTGGGTACGGCACCGCCTCAGGTTAACCTGCTGCCTTTTACTTTCAGAGAGCATTATGAAGCTTTCCTCGGTCCTGCCAGGGTTTTCTCCCGGACGTGGGGCCAGCCTTAGCAATGGCCCCTCTGTGCCATTCCTCCAGGGAGTTACACAACGAGTGGGTCACCTCGGCCATGCAGACGTGGCCAGGGAACGAGAGGCCTCTGCCCCTTTGGAGTCAGGAGGCTCGAGGAGGCAATAAAAAGCTGTTGGCACTTGGCCACCCAATAAGAATAGTCTCAGGGCTGGAACCAGGGTTCCAGTCTCCTCATTTGCAGTCCTGTTCTCTTAGCGAGAGGCCACGCTGCCTCCCTTACCCAGGGGAACATCCAGAGAGGTTATTTTGATCACAGAGACTTGATTCGAGGAGGAACTGATCCTTCGCTGACAGATGAAAAGAATGTGAACTGCTGCCACTTCGCCACAATAAATCAGAATGACGTTCTGTGCTACTCTGTCAGCTCCTCTTTGGCATTTTGGGAATAAGAATAAAATCCCATAAATCCTACCCCTAAAGTTAAGAAAAAAATCTATGACATATTAGACCTCAACAAAAGTTTCTTAAAAATCTCTCACTAGAGCACGTTGTACTCATTGCCTGGCTGATACGAGGCTAAGTCCCAAAGGAGTTCCTGAGCCCACAGGCCCTTCCCCCAAGAACCAGCTTCCTTGCCCAAGGACACCCAGAATTTCCTAGGGGGTACAAATGGTAACGGGAGCTAAATTTCTGGAAACAGGACCAAAGGGAAGATGAGCTTTGAAATGAATCACGAAATAAACATTTATGATCCAGAGAAAGCTCATTTTCAAAGGCTCCAAGCTGTATAATGATCCAGAGTTATCTGTTATTTTCACTCTGCAGAACCCATGAACGAAAAGGTACCTGATGAAAGCAGTGTTTTAAAGAGCCCATCATACCTCTCTGGAAATGAAAGGCATAGCTTTTCCTTTAAACTCTCGCCCAGAACAGAGAGCACTGTTTTTTTAACAGACATCGGGGACCCCGACCTACACGATAACATTGTTTGTGAGCCCGTCCTGGCGGGAGTCAGACAGATAAGCCCCTGATGGTTCCAACAGCCCCACTGAAGGGGGATCGGATTCTACAACTCAAAACCCTTCAACAATACTCAGCAGCGGACTGTCATGCGTCTGGAAAACATAACCATTTTTGAAGAATGCTTTCCAAACCACGTCATGCTTTTAAAGCTGTTTATCAAAAGAGCTGGAGGAGCAACAGTGGCCTGAAACAGTCTGTCAGCTGTCGCAGGGCCACATGCCCCATCCTGGTGTCCATAAGCACGCCATCATTCTCGGCTGTCCGGCCCTCGGCAGGCAACAGATGCCAACGTTTGGAAACATTCGCGACATAACTTTGACCCGACAAACCTGGCTCCAGGACAGATTTCCATGTCATGTGGGGCTTTTGGCTGAACTCTGCTCGAACCCAGAGGCATATCATTTACAGCAGACACTAACAATAGTTTGGGATCACCTGCTCTTCGCAAGCAAGTTCAGAGCAAGTTCGTGGCCTCTGCACACCTTCTCCAGTGCACTTCTCACGCACAAAGGCTGGGAGCCCAGGTGAGCTCCTTCGCCCAGCAGTTCCACCCATGTGACCACCACAGGCTTGCAGGCCTGGATTTAATGGACTGTCGTGTGAAGAAAGGACGGGAAGGACCAAAACCCAGCAAAGCGTACGAACTCCTCTCATCTTAGCGACAGCAAGTGGTCAGCAAGTTTTCAGGCACAGGATATAAGTAAGAGCTAAAGACATAATCCGTTTCACTTATGCTCAGTGTCCCACATTCAGAGAGAATCCCGACGCAGATGCCATTTCTTGAGCCTTAATTACACGCCACGTGTCAGGCCAAGGGCTTCATACAGAGCATTTAATCCATCTCGCCGCCCACTGAGGTGGGCATCAGTATTCCCATTGCACACTAGTCAAAGGCATCTCGCCTCAGACATACAGGTGGGGTGGCGGTCGGGGGGGTCTGCTCCAGGCCACAGCTAAGAAATAGCAGTGTGACGATTCAGATCCAAGGCTGGCTGACTCCCCAGAGCCCCCTGACCTAGGGTTACAGACATGGAACCTAACAGTGCCGTGGGAGCCCCTCCTTCATTCCTGTAAATGCCTGCTTTCTTTTCACACTCTCCAGCACGACGCTCCTTCCCATTGCTTCTCCAGAACTGGGGAAGACCTGTGATTTCATGTTCTTTCCACGTCTCTATCTGAAACCAGTGCTTCTCTTTGAAGAAAGACCTCTTGCCCTTGGAGTGTCAAGATAAGAAAACTTTCAGCAACTTCCCTTGGAAACTACCAAACACCCATCAGCACCCAGGATCTAAGTACAGTCGCTCACCAGCTGCCGGCCCCTCTGAATAGATTTTACGGTTCAGTGAGGGGCGGTGACAGGGCCATGTCACTACTGTGGGCTGTGCTACTTCTTTCATGTTCCTGGGATCTGACAAGAGCCTTCTACAACCTGTTTCTTTACAACACACGGGATGAGAGATTAAAGACCAACACCAGGCTGAGAGCTGGGGTTGGGACGGGCCACGACATCTCTCCAGAGGGTTCCTGAGTCTTCCCAGTAAAGAAGGGCCACGGACCGCCTAAGCAGGTCCGGCCCCAAAGGCAACGCGATTGAGTGAGGGGGTACATGCAAAATACAGTGCCGCCACCCCAGTAAATATTTAAAAACACTGGCAATCACGTGACTCTTATCTGCTAATACTGCCCAACTTCAAGAATGTTTTAGCAGAAATCACAGATTTCAGTGAAACCACATTAACTCAGTTACTAGTGGGATGTAGAAGGGAAAGGACATCAAAAAAGGCTGAATGAATTAGTGAGAAGTCTAAATTATACAACTTCTGATTAAATATGACAGATTTAGTCCAGAGACCCCTCTAAAGGGAAAGCAAGGGGATACAAATGGCACAAATCCAGAAGGATAAAGAGAAGGTGTCAACAATATTTTAGAAGCCGAAAAGCAGATGGGCAAGTGGTGCTGAAATGTGAGCCTGAGGGAGTGGGAGCCACAAGCAGCAGGCTGATCGGTCCGGCCCGGCCCCTGAGCCTCTAGAAACGCCGAGGCACCAGGCGGCTCTGAAGGCCTGGGGCACAGGGAGGAGCGGGGAGGCAGGCAGGTGAGGCGGCGAAAGTGTGCGTGAGAAGCAGGTGGGCCTGCGCGTCCCTCTCTCATCTCCCCACCCCCCGCAGCCTAATCTTCCTCAGGAGAGAAGAACCCCTGTCCCCCAGCTGACCCGCCCACAGGAAGGCCCCAGGCCCCACACGGAGCCCCAGTCTGCCGATTAGAGCCTCATCTTCGCCCAGGAGGAGCCAGGCCGCCAAGAGCCACCAAACATCTGGGAAGGGTGTCTGCTCGTGGAAGAAAAAGACCAGAGTGGACAAATGAAAGAAAGAAGCCCCAGAGTCCGAGGGCACGGGCTCTGTAGGCCCGGAGAGCGGCCAGCCCCGTAGGAGATGGAGCCACGGAGAGCAGGAGTTCCCGAGAAGCTGGTAAATCACTCAACACATTTTAAACGTGCAGAGGAGAGGTTATGGGTAAACTGGTAATAGGCAGATAGTTGTTTTGTTTTGTTTTTTAAAGAAGTTACTAACCTCAGAGTAAAAAAAGCTAAAAGTAAGTAAGAGTCTGGGGATAAACTGGGTATATACATATAGGAAATTAAGCAAATGACAATAATAAAAGTAGTTACTAACTCCAGGGAGAAAAAACAACCAAAAAGTAAAACCAAAAAGGAAACAAAACTCAGTAACCTATGTGGCTTCACTGGGAATACTATTTATATAGTCATAATAATGTAAAGTCTGAGTACTGATTTACCCAAAAAGAATAACTTACTGAAAAATGGGGAAGGGGAACATGTATGTATAGCAATAGGAAGGTAAATAATAGCAAGAAATGGCAATATACTGATTTTTTTTTAAACATGGAGGTAAATGTCTCCTAACTGAATCAAGAGCCAAAAGTGAAGAGTGGGGGCAGGAGGCTGCGGCTCTTGTTCCCAGGCACGCAGAGGCCTTTAAAAAGTGTGGACATTTATTTATTTTGATAAAATAAAATAAAATTTGAAAAAATAAAAAAAACATTGCTATAGTGAGGTAAGGTCAAAAACACAGGTTTTAGAAAACACTCTCCTTATTAATTGTAGATACTTATATTGAGGAAATACATAATTGAAAAGTCTAGAGATCGTTAGCCCACTGTAAACAATAAGTAAAACTATAATGATTTGTTTTGAAAGAGCAGTGATGAGCCTGGTAATAAGGTTGGGAAAAAAAAATGCCCATATCTACCAAACCTCCCCCATATACACCGCCACACACAAATGCAACTTTGTTGTCGTCACGAACAAACAGCAAGTGAAATCACTAAAAAGGGCACTTCAAGAAAGCTATAGGGAACTTGCCATAGTGAGCATGTAAGACTAATATAAGAATATAAACCCACAAACAGCGTGGTGATTCTCAAGAATCTGGAAGATTCTTCAAACCAGTTTGTCCTCAAGCATTTAAATATTCTCAGTACTTAATATCTATGACTTGCCTGTAATATAGTAGGAGGTCGACAATTAACCAGTTAATGAATTTCTACCGTCAATTTGCCTGTACTTGAACCAGTGTGCTTACTAAGCAATTGGATCTAAGTACCACAAGTTCAAAATTAGCTAAATTGAATAATGGGGCCCCTCAATAGTTCAAACAAAAACATAAAAACTCTTTGAGGTTCACATCTGTTCACTAGGGGCAGGAAGGCACACTACACAGAGTAATTTGGCCTCTTAACACCTTAGGAGGTGGGCAGGCATCGTTGCTGCTGCCCTGAGTGTGCTGCCAGAGCAGGTCAGTCACGTCCCGGGACCGAGCTCTGCCCTCCGTCCACCCCAGCGGCGCCCCGTGAGGCTGCCCTGCACGTGGGGCGACCCACCACCGAACCCACCAGGGCTCGCCAGGACTCCTGTGACCCATCGGCCTCATGAGAAGTTTGGCTCCTTTGAAGTTTTCTGCAGTTCTGGGATTTTATGATGCGGCTTGGGTCGCCCTGCCATGATCTGTGTTTGAAGTATGTTTGGGGAAAGCCTGCTAGGAGCTGGCTCTGGTGCTAACACAGAACGACCGCCTCATAAAAACCGCTTTCTACGGGAGTTCAAAGGAGCTCATCCAAACAGCGCGGTCTGTCCCGCCCCACCAACCTGGCTAGGGTGGAAGGCTGGGGTTCGGCCGAGAAAACTCTGACAGGGACAGGCCTTCTCGATTTCCCGGCCCAGCTCCGGGCAGTGCTGACGCAGCCAAGGGGGCTCCCGTCTGACAGGGCGGAGCTGCCCTGCGAAAGCGGCCTGGCCCGCCCCTTCCAGGCTACGGAAGTTAAAATATATTGATACGCTGGGCTAAGGTGAAGAACTAAATTAGGTAAGTTCTTCTAAGAACTCTTTCCCATACGTGATAACATCTTTCCAACTGTTACTTCAAGGGACCCAGTAAAAGTCAGGAACAAACCAGGAGGGCTGACAACTGCTGGCAGGAAGCCAAGGCGAAGCATCGCATTACAGTGGCTCCTGCGGTTTAATCCACACGAGTCCGCCATTGCTGATGTGCGCTCTTTATCAGCGGGGTGATGGGTCATCGCCATATTTCCAAATAGAACAGCTTGTTAAGGAAATTAACCAGGTATAGATATTTGTTGGCTGGTGGCATATTCACAGAGTCAGAGAAGGTGCGGGGAGTGGCATCGTTCTCCATTTCTGTAAAGCTCCTTACGTCTTGTTTAACAGAGAACAGCTGCATTCTCTTATCTGTTCTTGCAGTCAACCTGTTGTAATATCACATACTGTGTAGCTTCTGCAAAACTCCACCGTGCGTAAGAGAGTATTACACAAGTTGTCTAACTATATAGGAGCTCACACATAAATATATAAAAATAGGTTTGACCTTATGGGTCCCTGAAAGGTTTGGGATTGCCCAGGGGTTCCTACACCATATTTTGAGAACCTCTGTTCTAAAAAGATTAATATGTGCAAATTGTGCTAATTAGAGACCAGTTTCCTCTATATATTAAATACACTAAAAACAGATTAGTCAAACAACTGGATTTGGTTTACATAAACCAGATATAATAAAATTGTTTCTTTTAGAGTACACTGTGATTAAAATGTTTTACGAATTTAATCTTACCCCCCCACCCCCCACCCCCCATTTTCCAAACTGGTGAGAAACTTGGTAAGGATCTGTCTTCGACAGGCAGGTTGGCAGGAGAGGAGATGAAGGCACTGGGGCAATGAAATGGGGTTCACTGTAACGTCCAGGCGTACCGCTGCTTCCCCCAAGAAGTCCCGCCTTTTGCTTGGGACACGATGCCACAGTCTCCAGTTCCCTGCCAGCCCATCTGTCCCGTCTGGAACTCAGAATTCTCTGACAAGCTGAAGCTCTCTGAGAGCAGGGGATCAGGGCTCAAACCTAACCCCTCTCTTTAAGGGAGATGCCAACGTCACCCTGGGCACAGAGGGATGGCTTTGGGAGGGGGAGCCACGGCTGACAGAGGGCAGGCGCCGAAACCTAAAACGAGGCTGACCTAGTACCTTCGCAGAGGGGACGCCACGGACAGCGAAGGGCTTCCCGCTCCTCGGCAACGCCAGAGAGAAAATGGTTTCTCTGGAAGAGATGTGCTCTTCTGTTTCTCTGGAAGTTCACGCCAAAAGTCTCAAAGGTATATCCCATGTATACAAGACCGGGTGTCACTCCGAGTTTTAAAAATCAAGTCACTGAACAAGGAAAGAACTATAGATGCACGTTGGTGTGACTGATTACTTGATTTTAAATGGAAGAAACTGAAATCAGAGAACAATCAGAGTTTCCATGTACTTTCTTTGCGCAAAGGCTTGCTTGTTCAGATACAGGGACTGTACTTTAAAGAGGTACATGCCTAACATCAATTTATTTTTACTTTTGGAAGCAGGATTGTGCCCTTTCCATAAAGTCAGTCATCTCGGCATGCCAAAAATGGCAAAAAATAGATGCTCTCCTTTCTAGAAATGATTATAATGTACCGTGACCAAAAAAGTGGTTTTTCCCTAACAGATAATCTTGCATAAAAATGAGTCATGGGATTTCAGAAATGGAAAGGCTTTTCTCAAATATGTGTGTGTAGGAACACACACACACACACACCTTCCACTTTTTTTTTCCCAGCAACAGATCTGAGCTTTCCATAAGTTACGTGCTAATGAGAATGGCATTGTCTGGAGTCTTTGAGTGAAAGGGGAGTAGAGTATTTAGAGTTCAGCAAGAGGGAAGAAGTCTGTCTTAGAAAAATAAGATTTCTCTGCTTGTGTTCCTATGAGACGAATTTTAACTTATAAGGCATGAAGGACTGTGAAGATGTTTCTTAAAAATGTCTTATCTTGTAACTCCATCAGTTCAATTTCAGACCTGACTGAAACAGCCTATGTCACGAACACAGCTCTGAATGTTTTTCTTCTTCTGGGGCTGCTCAGGAGGGATAAGGCGTGCCCTCTGCCTCCAAGTGTTCTGTGGGGAGGCCTGGCTTGGTAAGATCAGGAAGGGAGAATCCACAGCTCTCACCTCACGTGTACCCCAAGGTGACTAGTAGGTGGACAACGTGGCTGCTCCTACAAAGTTCTGTGCCATTTCTGGACAACAGAAGAGAGGTAGGAACAGTCCCTTCCCTTCAGTTGGACGCAAAAGTAATTTTCCAGTTTCACTGAAATCTAATTCCTTCTCATGATGAACCTGACATGTCAGCCAATACACTGGCTGCCCTAAGCAGCAGATAGTTACCAAGCCAACAGACGTTTACGTTCACAGATAAGAAACAGGGCCTTGGGGTCAAATACGTACTGGGCTCTGGCTTTTCACCGTTACCAACAAACACGTTTTTCTATCAGCGCTACTGGAGTCTATAAGGACCCATCTGGAAGGAGCACCTCATACTTCTTAAACGAGTACGAGGCAGAAGCTATGGGATGACATGGTCTATGTTTCTGAAGAGTTAATTTTATTGGGTAGCAATTAAAAACATTCTACTAAAGCAAACACAGGATAAAACATAAAATCCATTCACAACCTCAAGATAAAACAGGAATATTCCAAGAAATGTTGGATCTGCTCTGTCCTGAGATGCTGGGGGCATCAGCATACTCTCCCTGGCCTCAGAGAGAGCAAACGTTTGAATATTTGTTAGAGTTTTACCTTGGGAGGTTCCCTAAAGGCTCAGTCCGGGCCAGTCCTGCGTGGTGCGTTACGGAGGGTGCCTGCAGAGCAGCGTAAGTGCCGGCGGCGCCGCCGGGCTCGGATGGAAGGGTATTGGAGGCACCGCCTGAGCTGCCTGTGCCGCTCCTCTCGGACCCGCCCGGCCAGCGCTGCTCGGGCTCCGGTGGCTGCGGAGGGTCTAACCCTTTTATCCCGGGGGTCCCGGGTAAGACGCAAACACTGCAACAGAAAGGGCTTTTCCTTAAAAAATCCACTTCAATTTCACATCTAAGAGGCCAAGACGGAAAGCGTCTTTAATAAATTTTGGGTGGCGTCGTAGGGGTGTTTTTCTGGGAAAAGTCAAGTATGCCCACCATAAATCTCTGTGAAGTCAACCGAAAGGTTCCTCAGGAGCTCTCAAAGCACCTCGAATTCACATCGATGTGCACAATACAGGGTCCTGGGGTTCCAGAACATACCAGAGTCCTGATGGCCATACTCTTAAACACTGATCTATCCTTACCCTTCAAATTCCCCCTTCCTCCTTATCTAACTGAAATAATGAGATAGGCTCCAACACTCCTGAACTTGGCTAAATTAGTTTAAATATTTCAAGTTCTGCCAACTCCCACTTCTCCCCCGTTTGGGACTTGACTAAAAAGGTGAAGAACTGTGTTGGAGGAACCCTCAGGGCCCAGCTTCATAAATCTTCATGTACTACTTTCCTCAAATGTGTGCGGCCCGAAGCCCACAGCAGGCGGTATCTGGAGAAACGAACGAGCACATCGACGGCCCGCGGGCGAGGGCTCCCCTCTTTTCGATGGTGTTTTTGCCTCCTTCTGAAACGGCTGCCCCTGGGTCACTGCAGCTTCCTACCAAAGTAGCTTTGCAAATACTGCCATCGGAAACCACCACACACGCACAGGACTGGGCCGCAGCCCGGCGGGCGCCCTGCTTTGGCCCGGTCTGCCTGGAGGGTGACAGGCTGTTCCCCGAGGCTTCAGTGGCACCGCAAGTGTGGCTGCGTCTGCGCCATCTTCATAAACTTCGCTTGGGAACAGGCGTATGTGGCCCGACACACGTAGGCTAGGCGACGCAACCTGAGCCAGCAGATCGCTGCCTTGGAAGAGGCTGCTCCTTTCGGTTCCAAACCACACATACTTGCACAGTTAACACATGCGGCGGGGGATATGGGTCCGCAGTGCTCATGTGGGGGCCAAAGGCTCTGCTGTCCTCCGCCCTCTTCTCTCCCTGCCCCCACCTTACTTCCCAAGAACTTTCAGACTGCGTGCAAATTTTGGGGGAAAGCTAGGTGGCTGTCTTTTTGTAACACTTGCATTCTCCAGCACCGGAGAGGAACTTGGAAGTATTTTAATCTCAAAGAACTCCAGGGGGGGGGTTCCCTATAAATAAAGCCATGTTCAAATAAACACAAAAAGGAGCCAATGTTTCCTGTAAGGCCACTTTTCAGATGGATTACTGGAAGGAGTATTCTTTCATAGTTTTATGGCATGCTTTGCTATCATCTGCTTAAAATTTGGGTCATTTAAAACATAGATGCTAAAATCTAAGCCTACACTTGGATGAAATATTACAAAGGAAGCAGAAAGTCTCGTTCCAAGAGCAGACTCAGAGGCAGAGAGAGCTCTTGGACTCCTGGGTTCTGCTCCTGGCTCAGTCCCTGGGCTCAGGTCAGCCCTCGGTCAGAATCTCACTTCTAATCCCTTCCAATCATTTGTTAGTCCCTGTTGTCTAAACAGTGGGGAAAAACCCTGAGTAACACCCCTGGATCCTGTTCAATCAACTGGGATGGCTGGAGATGGTTACATCTCACTTCCAAGAAACTGGGGTGATTTATCCCTGAGCAGAATCAGTGTGTCCCTAAGAAGTCACAGTGCCATCAGAACAAACTCTCAAGGCTCTGAAATGTTTCTCCACCTGCAAGAATCTCTGCACTCCTTTTATGTGACTTTCAAAAACAACATCACCCAGGATTTTATACTTCTTCATCACTTTCACCTTAAAATAACTCTGGTTAAGCTTCAAACCTCTCAGAGGCAGAGGGAATAAACAGGTATATTTATCCCTACTTTATAGGTGAAAAAACTGAGGCTTAGACAGGCTAGGAGACTTGACAAAGGGCCCAAAGCTAATCAGCAAGGGGGCTGGGACCCAGAGCTATTGTTTTCTGGGTCAAGTGTTCTTTTCTCTCTAACACAGTGGTCCTCATTAAGAACCCTGCTTTTGGACTTAGATAAACAGACTAAGGAAATTGGTTAAGGTGCTTCAAAAGACTCTGTGATGATGCCTTTTCAGTGCAATAGAGAGTGAAGCGCCAAGTTTCTTGGGGACCCCCAATTAGCATGGGTCTAGCATGTGCACCACTCACCTCTCATACCAGGACTCTCCCACTCCTGGCTCCTCAGGAACGAAAGGAGGCGCCAGTGCTTAATTCCCCCTTCTTTGTGTGACCACCTGTCTGCTCCTCACATACCACTGTCGCTTTCGTTTCCAGAAGAAGGGGATGGCTAGGCCGAGAGCTGTTCTGGGAAACTCTCAGCTGAACTTCGATTCAACTGCCCAGTCACTGTTCTCTTGGAGGCGACCTGCCCAGCTTCTCCGCTCCCTTTTATCAGAGCACAGCTCTTTCTTCACCTGGACAACTCCTACTTATACTTCAGGCTTCATTTCAACCATCACTTCTCCAGAAATGCCTTTCTTGACCCAACTGACCATAGGTTAGTCAGCCACCCTCTCCTCGTCATCTTCTCTAATTATAATTTCGTAGCATCCTGTAAGTCTCCTGTGTCATTTATCACAGTTTTAGCTAATACTCCTTTATGTTTGCTGCCTCCCTTGACTGTAAGCCCTCTGAGACCAGGGACAGCCTTCCTTTCCATAGCGTCTGCTATATTCCTAACCCTGAGTCGTTAGGGGGCTTTCAATCAATATTCACTGGGTGGCAATGAATAAATGACAGATATATGCTGGTTGACACCGAACTGAATCCTCTATGGCAATGCTGGACAATGGGTAAAAATGACAAGAACACTATTTTGCCTGCAGCAATCATTTTGTGCCTTCCCTGTGCTCCTAGAAAGAACGCAAAGCTTTATCAAGACTTCCAAACTTGTATTATATAAAATCCAAGTGATTTCTTTCTGGTCAACATCATTAAAGTCAGCAGCACAGAAACAGTATTTTTAAAAGTTAACATATATATCTCAGACACTTTTTGAAACATCACTCCATTCCTTGACCACTCTGGGATTCTAAGAATAAGGGTGGTTCTTCTGGAACACGTAAGGGTCTTTTGCTTTGCTCACATTTCTTTAGGTGTTATTGTTCAACGAAATGCTGGAGGTAGACTTCTCAGGCTTAGGGCAGACTCCTTGGGCTTTTGAGCAGACACCAAAAAAACTGACTGGAGATATTTTTGAAGTCTCCCTAATGCCCCTCCCCCTCACTTCACTTCGAAATATACTGAAGGGTTGTTTGAGCTCTGTATCTGAGAATAGAATGTAACTTAACTAAAGTAAACTCCACAGATCCTTTTTAACAAAGCAGCTGCTTCCAGATGGAACACATTCTGGCAGAACACATTACCCGGTCCCAGTCTACAATCTTAAGCATTTCCCCAACTGCAGTAATGTGTCATCGGTAAAGTTTCCTGGTGACAGACAAATGGATTCATTTTAATTGGGGACGATTTGACTTCAAATCCTATTTGAGGGAGCGACAGGGTGTGGACATGGCCCGGGCCCTAGGCATTCTAAAAGGGCACACTAATTCACTCGGGGTATCTGTGAAGCCGGCAGCAGCAAAATCCTCCCGGGCTTAAGTGGAGCCCAGCTTGGCTGGGAGCTGTGACATTCATTATACCCTTGGTTGATAAGATCCCCAATTAGTCACTCTGAAAAAGAGAGGCTAAAATAGGCCACTAACACAAATAGCTAAGTGAAAGTAGTTGGAGTCCGTGGGATTTGGAGCCATATGGGCTGTGGCTGCTTTCCTGTCTCAGCTGGTATCAAGGCAAGACAGCGTCCGTCACCAGAACTGCCAACTTGCTCGGGGAGTTTCGTTATGAGGCCGGGGGACTGGACAGAACTTCCAAGTAGACGAACAGCTAAGAAGGGACAGAACCGCGCAGCAAGCTGCAACTGCAGGGATTCTAGCCCTAGGCCTTGGGGCCCAGGAATAAGACATAGCCAACAGCCTGACAGTTTTCTTAACGGACACATGGGGATCCAGTTAGTCTGGTGAATAGGGGATGTTTGTGAGGGCACAATCCTACTTCCAGCCCCTCTAATGAAGAAAAGCACGCTGTGCATGTGCACCCGGCACACACAGACACAGGTACAGATAGATGCAGATATAGACAGGTCTGCAGAAATTCATGCCGACTCATGGGGCCTCATTTTCATGTGTTTCTATTAAACAAGTCAGAAATTTTAGCTATGTGTATTCAAATACTGAAAAATCATATCACTAAAGCAGAAAGCAAATGATTAAACACAGCAGGATGGATTAGGAAAGGCGGTAGACCATGGCTGGAAATTGCAAAAGCCACTCCCCCCACAACCACTGACCTGGGGCCACTAAGCGTGGCTGTGTCTCTCACCGCCTGGGCAGTTTCTGATGCAAAATCCAGGGCGCCTGCTACTGGCTTGGTGACAGTGCCAACAAGCCCTTTCCCAAGGCCAGATATGAAACCGCTGACACCCCCTTCTGTTTTCACACCTTCCACTGTTGAGGTTATAACACTGGTCAATCCACCAATGATACCTAGCAAAAAAGACAAGGGCTATTGTAACTGAGCCAAGAACAAAAGCAACAGCATTTAAAGCCAAACCCCTCCATTCCATGCACCTGGCAAGGTAACTCCGGGGTGTTCTGGTGGTCTCTTGACAGGCCACAGGCAGGCCAGCTCAAGATAAGAGAGCCAGCAGATCTGCCCCTTAAGTTTGGAGTCAGGCATTATATACATTAGTCAGAAGTAAAGTATAGTCCAGTTTTAGAAAGCAAAGAAAACGCAAGAGGCTAACAGTCATACTTTTCCCCTCCAGAGCCTGGGCAGCATATGGGCTATTGGGAGAAGATGCAGACAGTGAGAGTAAATCAACAGACAAGAAAACAGGGCCCTTGAGGGGAGTTGGGATCCTATAAAATATAAGGCAGAGAGATAACTAAATATACACCCTCAGTCTTCAGAGAGCTCCACGGGCCTTGCCAACACCACCAGACGTCTGAAATGGGGTAGAAGCTACTGTGTGCTCTGCTGGAACCGGGTATAGTCAATCGAAGTAGGTGATAAAGCCTTGACGGTAAAGCCTTAAAAACTGCCAAAGCCAGCTGGGACCCTCAATGCAGTCAGTTTAAAAGGCCAACCTGGCTCAGAAGGCTATTCAAAATGTTGGCAGCAATGGCCTTAAAGGGCCTCAAAAGTGGCCAAAGGTTGGCCAAGGGTGAAGAGGACAGGGCCCTGTGGGGAAGAAGCGGGCCCTGTCTAGGGAGCATTTCCCGGGCTGGTGCCAAGGACACTCACAGGATGTTTACCTGTTGACGGTGGGGGTAGGAGGGAGCTCTCTAGACTCTTCAGCTCTAGTGAGACACACTGATAAAGGAAATCACTTGGGTGAGAATGCACTAACAATCTGTAGCGTTTCTTCTGGATTCTGGGTCCCTTCCCCAGTCTTTTGAACAAAGCTCATGGCAGAGATATAACGTTATTGAGCCTAGGTCACGCAGGGCCTACAGACAGAGCTGGGCATGACCCCAAGTTTCTAAGCCAAGGGTGTTGCTACCTTTTAAGGGTTTTTTCATCCTAAAGCCAAGACTTCACTCTAGGCTGCTGCTTTCACACCACCCAGAGTTTAAAGGGTCCTCTTTGGATGAGGCCGCCGGTTCCTGGTCTCAGAATGGCCGGTCTCCTAGAGATACTGCACGTCTCATCTACTGATTCCTGGCTGAGAGGTATTTTGCGACCTTGAAACAATCACCCATTTTCTCAGCACACGGGTGTGTCTATCTAAAAACTGAGGACAGTCGTGCTTTCTCTCCACATCCCGAGGATGCTGGACAGGCAGAGGTAATTATACAGAGCGACACATTTTATATTCGCTAAAAAAGTCCTCTATTAGTCCGATGCAATATCATCACAGTTACTAGAAAGAATAATTAAACCTCTGACCCCAAATGACTGCCCAACAATCAGCTTTGAAAGGACACCAACAGGCTGCCTCCATCCAAATCTTACTTTGAGCTCATGGTCCCCTGGGGACTGTTCCCCTGCAACCTGGGCGAGCTTAGGGGACACAAAGGCATCAGCATCCAAACCTCGCCCTGAGCAATGGTGATAAACAAAAACTTTTTCCTCAACTCAAAGAGAAGCCAGATTTTTAGTCTATATTCCTTCTTCTTCTTCCAAAAGCTGGTAATGAAAACTTCTTCAGTCTTGACATGACGTCTGACAGCTTCAGACTATCCCTAAGAATCTGGTATAGGCAGTTTACTAGCCGTGGCGAAGCCTGAGCTGCATGCCAGGTATCGTGTGAGTCACTGCAAGGAGACAGGAGAGTGCGCGGGGGTCTTTCTGCTCTCCTGGCCATTGCGGCCTGTCAGGGCAACACGCAGCACACGGCGGGCTGCACCCACGGCCCAGGCTGCCACGTGTGCTCTAATCATCATCAGCATTAACTGGGGGCAGTGGAGCTGGGCCAACGTCCTTTGAGTTGGGACTCAGAGGTTGAACAGGACTGTGACAGGCAGTGAAGGGGGGCAGAGGGAGGGAGGGCGGAAGGAATGTGAGGCACGGGACCTGGAGGCCTCAGGAGCAGTGCGAGGCTCTGGGTGTCTGAAGTACGGTGTGGCCGGGGGACAGCGGTTGGGAAAGCTGGCTGGGTTTACATTTCCAAGGCCCCTGAATAAAGCTGTGCTAAGAAGTTGCTGAGAAAAATACAACAAAAAGCAAATGAGTCAGAATGAAAGCATTCAAAGAAATTCAGAGGCCTAACACACTCATCCCACCACCTACATTTCTTGAGCCCATGGAGATGACTCGAAAACACCTGGGCCACACCCCAGCAGCCAGCTTCACACCTCCTTTCTATGGAAGGGATGCTCAGCGAGCAGAAGGCAGCTCTGGAAGCAGCAGATCCACATTCTAAAAACGGGTCAGTTGGTGACACCTCCTAACACCTTGGAAGAGAAGCCGGAGAGCAGGAAGGAATGCACTGTGCACATTTTGAAAATGGACAGACAGTCCTCACAGGTGGTCCCATTTCAGCTGCACGGAGAATGAAATGAGAGTGCTTGGAGGGCACCCAGGTACCAAGATGCCAGGCTGGGGATCTACACTGCTGTCGGCTTTCTTTTTCCTACTTGCAATTGGCTGGCTGAACAGGCACCTCTGAGGAACTGTGGCAGAAGAGCCACTGTCCCGCAGCCTGACAGCAGGTGACCTACCATGAGCCAAGCCGTGGATGCCGGCCACGAGGTGCTCGCCGCTGGTGGCCGCGTGGTATCTGATGTACTCCCGCTCCGACTGGTGCCGGTTGTCCATCGTCTTCCCTAGGCCGTCTGATAAGGTCCCCGCAAACTGCAATGAATTAGAAACAGAAAAAGAAGAGTTTTAAGACCTCAGCAGTATTTTTATTACTTTGACCATTTAAAATAAATACCTTCCCTTGTTCCTAGCTGGCATTCAGTGAATACTGACAGAGAGCGAGAAACTTCCGGACTGTATACACTGTGTCTCAGGGGAGTGGCTTGCAAACATAAGACGCTTACGCTGGTGGACACCATGCCTGCAAAACCACCACTGAAAATCCATAATGACATTCACCTTCCTCAATTCTAGTGTAAATTTACCAAACAAGTAAAGGTGTGTGGCCTGGGGGAGGAGAGGCTGGTTCGGTATTCCATGACATCAAGGACAGAGGCTCTTGGCTCTAATAATCAGTGGGATACAAATGGGAAATGTGGCAAATAGTTTTTTCGGGGTTTGGTATCAAAATTTTTGGAGACATCAATTGCCCTTAAGAAATGCTTTTTCTTTCACTTATTCAAACATTACCAAGTGCCTAGGTGCCCACTCCATTTGTCAAGAAAGAATGAAGCATGTGGAAAAGTTCACAGGTCAGGTCACCTTTCAAACCGAGTGGCAGACTCGAACTCATGGCTTTAAATGCAAGCTCCTCCTCCACCAATCAGAGACAGAGTTTATTTATCCTGGCCTATTTTAACCAGAGAACCTGTCTCATTCATCAAAGCAGGATAAAAAGGACATAAAACTCTGTTTTGTCACAAGACAATTTGAAAAGGTTTAAAGTGACAGTTAATAAACCACAGGGTACTTATCCTCATCATTCAGGCATAAAAAGGGAAGGATATCAAATATATAATTAACCTTCTCAGGAAGGATCTACCAAAACAAGTAGTTTAAGTGCCAGTGACCCAGGACTAACCTTTTAGAAAACTCACAGGAATGCTGCTCAGATATAAAGCTCAGTGGAAAACGCGAGGCGGGCTGCCCGCTGTGGGGGCCCAGCACGCTGGGCGGCCAGCAGGAGGCCTGTTACGTCAGGGTCTGGCCAGGGGGTCACACAGGTCTGCCCTGGAAGCCCTCAGTCCTCAGGCTTCCCGATGCTAAGGACAGGCGAAGGTGAGTTCCGGGCACAGAGGCGGGACTAGAGGAAGAAACCGCAATCCGCGGGAAACAACGGCTCCTGCAGCGAGACACGGGATCGCTCCTTTCTTTTGCTTGGTCCAAAGGTTTCTACGATCTAGGGCAGTGCTTACTGATCTAGCATTCTAGAGATGCTTTTTGTCTTACCTTCCCTGTGATTTCCCTAATTAGAAAACTTAAAGTTAATGAAAATTAACATTGCAGTTTCCCGTAGGATGGAGACACCATGCAGTATTTGCAAAACAAGCACTGTGAGCCACTAAGGTGGGGTTTAGCCAGGGACCACCTAAGAGCCCAGGGCCTGGGCGTCTGACCAAACCAGATTCTAGTCCTCTCCCAACCAGTCTAGTAGCTACAGGACCCTGAGCAAGGTGCCCCGCCCCTGAGCCTCCATGTGGCTGGAAGGGTTAGTGACCGTGGCTCACGGTATGGAATCTAGTTAGTGTTCTTACTGTTATCACTAGTCAGCTACTAGTCCAAGCACAAACATCCTGCATCATCTGAAGAAAGCCTTTCAAAGATTTAGAATTACAGTCATTTGCTTTAGGATTTACCATTTAAAAAAAACAAAACAAAACAAACAGCCCTTTCCAAAGTGAGTTTTTGGAGTGGTACCATCTATAAAATTAGAGTGTTGGACTTGGTGGTTTCCAAAATCCTTTCCAGCTCTGACAGAGCGTGATCTATGATCCAAGCTAGAATGTCTTTATTAAGCCCTCACTCTGGGCCCAGCACAGATTTAGGTACCGCTGAGGACACAAACAAAAAAACCGCCAGCGCCTCTTCTCAAGGCTGACAGTCTCGTTAAGAAGATAACAATTCCATATGTGAAGCAGCAGCAGCAGGAACACAGGACGCAAACTGTCAGCACTCGGGGACCGAGAGAGGAGCGGGAAATGCGGCCTTTGCTTCTGGAAAGGGCCCGAAGGGTCCCTGTTACAGTCAGGAATTGTGTAGGAGGCCAGTGTTCTTCATTCAGGGTTTGGACACAAATGCCTCTCCCGATGCCACAGGAGAGGTGAGGAGGCAGGAGGGGATGGGATCAAGGGAAAAAGCTGTCGTCAGAGGGTGTTGTGGGGGTTGCCAGAGGTGCGGGCTCCACCTGGGGAGCCTGGCTCCTTTCGGGGTCTTGGTTCAGGTCATTCCCATGTTTCTTAAACTCTTGATTTGCTTGAAAAGAGGTATTTCATTGGAAGAGATATTAAGCTACGGCCCTGTCTACCTATTCTAGCAGCGGGCTAGGAAGAAGTTTTGCCAAAATACTTTCCTCCCCGAGAGAAGACAGGAGAAATAACCTAGGTGAGTTGCCCCGCACCAGCCCCTCTCCAGCAACCCCCCGTCGATAAGACAAGCTTACTCCCTGGGGTTTACGAGAGCACCGGAGCCAAAAGCCCAACTGCGGACTGACGCCGCTGCGGCCGGCAGCCTCGGCACCCACAGCGGCGGCGGCGCTGCCTGGTCCTGGGGTTCTCTACGGAAACGCCACGCTGGCCTCGGGAGGACGCGATGAGGGGTCTAAGGGGCGCTCTTCCCTTAAATGCTGGATTCTCCCACGTGCTTCTCAGGGGCTCCCCTTCACCACAGAAAAGTGCCTACACCCACTCAACGTGCTCTAGGACTTCCAGCTGAATTTCCCCTTCTCCTCTATAAAAAATCACTCACGCAGGCCAAACGAACTTGTCCTTTGTCGCTCACGAGCAGAAGTAAAGGACTCAGAGCTATTAACTGAAAACGATTACAGAAGCCTTCACCCTTAGAAATGCGGCTTTGAGAACTCAGAAAGCTTAGGAAGGGGCTGAAATCTACAGCCCCACGGAACCCAGACGGAGGAGAGGCGAAGCAGATTCTGCAGGGACAGCCATTTCATAGGGACCAGACTGAAGCCAGGCTGATGAAGGGTCCTGCGGTGAAGACTGGGCCTCAGGCCAGTCCCCCGGGCTTCTGAGTATGGACTCCGGGGCACCGCAGAGCCTGTGGCCTTCCCCCTCGCTGTGGGAGCACTTAGTCATCCTTAATTCCATCTCTCATTCCCACCTCAGCGGGAAAGTAAATCACACCCCGTATCTTGTTTCTCCCTCAAAGATAGGGTAAGGACGTGGGCTGCAGAGGGAGGTGATTCCAGTAAGCACTCTTCATGGGTGCCCGCTGCCACTGTCTCCTCTGCGGCTGCAAAGTGTTATTTCGCCCATGTCCTTGACTTTCAAGCTGATCATCAAAACAGAGCGGAGGGACGCATGAGAGCTACAGGGTCACGTGGGAGTGACGGTGCAGGACATTCTTCGAATTTATTTTGAAACTTTTTCAGAGCAGATGCTCTCTGGCATGTGCGTGGATGATCAAAATGGGAAATGAAGGCTGGAGACAGACATTCCCATCACTCAGACAAGGAGGAAAGCAACCCGAGAGGCGCCGGGGAAGGGCTGAACATCATCGGGCCGCGGGCAAATATGGTCCAGCTTCGCAGCCAGTCACCCAGCCATCGCTCAGACACGCATGGGACCCCGCGTGCCCGGCTAGCGAGAGCGCGCCCTAACGGAGAAGTGGCTTCCGCCTCCTGCCTCCCAGGACCTCAGCCAGCAGGTCCGTACGCGGCATAACGGAATGACATCACCCCGGAGTTCAAACGCTGACTGCGACATTTATTGTCTGCAAGATCGTGGACAAGCTAACTGAACGAACCTCTGCGGGCCTCCATTTCCTCATCTTCGAACTGGTGATAAGAATACCCACTTACAAGGCTGCCGTCAAAATTAGATAATACACGCAAAGCACTAGATAATACATGTGAAGTGCCAGCATGCAGCCTGACACTTCGATTTCTTCCTGTGCCAAACTGGAATAGTCAGGTTCCCCAGCAAGTGCGGAAGCCAGTGCGCAGGGGGCATAAAAGCACCGGGACGGAGAGTGTGCCAGCCTTGCACACTGGGAAAGGACCGGCCATCGGAAGGCAATTTGCAGATAATTTGTAACTCTACTCGGTATAAACATTACCTCAGCACCAGAGGAGCATTTGCAGAGACTGAAGTCAATATTGCTCATTTTGTAGCAATTTCAAGTCCACAAAAAAACTTAAGGCTGCAAGAAAATACTGTCCTAGCTAAAATGAAAGGTTCCAAGGAACAGCGTGTCCTTCAGAAAACCTGCTATTACATTTGCAAAGACAACAGCTACCCCCCGCCGCCCCCCACTTCTTTCACCGAAGGAAGCTTCAGCACACACCGCACTTGTGAATTCTGGCCACAGCCTGAAGTCATTAATTTCTCTAAAGCCATGTTTTCAGCTAGGGGGTAAAAATGTCAGAAGAACTTCAAGATGTCAGTTCTATTGCAGAGCTGACACAGAGTGCACGTCAATACCCCACCTTCCAAAAATAATCCTATTGTCTACGGAAACGGAGCCACTACAAATTAGGTTGGGTTTGGGGCCGGGCCCAGAACAGATGATTTTATAAAACTGACATTCAAGTAGATGCTGGAACGGTGAAAGGGAAAAGAAATCCACCCTGTGCCCCTCTGCTCGGCCCTGTCGTCTGCCCCCGCCCCGCCCTCACCCCGCTCTTTATGATATTCTGAGCACGGGCTGCCAGAGGCACTCGGCCCGAGTACCAGGAGCCTGGGCTCGAATTTCTCCCCCTGCTCCAGGCTCTTCTTTCACAGTCGTCTACCTAATGGAAATTTCCTCTTCAACATCCTTGCTCCACTGAGGAGTTGCTGGTGGCAGTACCCCTCCTGTCACCAGGACAGATGGTGAGCACGGATAACAGGAAAAGGGAGAGAAGTGGCAGGGCTCTGCTGCGAGGAGAGCCTTGTGTTCTTCCAAGTGTGAGGCTGTCCAGTTGCAAGTCTCGGCCACCAGCACAGCTCCAACGCTGTTCAGCACTGGCCGTGAGAGGCTGTACTTGGACACACAAATTCAGAAAACCCAGCTCTATATTATGTCTGTAAGGAAGGAGAAAGTGAGCCTTGTGGGGGCTGCCCCCATGCAGTCAGTCAGACAGGGCAAAGGAGCCACATTTCTTCTACCTCTTACTGAACAGGCACCCTGGTAAGAGCTGCTTATCTTCCCTGAACCTCAGTTTACCCATCTGCAAAACAAACGAACAAACATTCTCTAAAGGAACGCTCTGAAGGGTTAAGGAGTTAATGCAAAATATGGCCCAGTGTCTGACACCCAACAGCTATCAGTCTTTATAAGTTTCTTAGAAGTAGCCCGGAGGCTTCAAGTTCAGTCGTCTCCACCTCCACTGGTGCACTAACAGGAAAACCTCCTTCAAGTCATGGAGGGTCCACATCGCTCCAGAATGGAGACATTCACCTCTTCACCCTGTTTCACAGTGTTAGCATATCTGCAGTTAAAGCTGATTCTCAGAGGGTGAGTTTTGCCTTGACATTAAAAATCCCTTTGTGCTACTTGGGAACTGGGAAGGGTTAAAGGAAAATGTGATCCAACAAGCAGTGGGTGTCTGTCACCAACACAAGGCAAACCAAACAGCTAGTCCTCACTCAGCCAAATGGTGGGTGGGGGCTGGGGAGGGGCACAAAAAAAAAAGTCATGGAACAAGTTGAGGTTTGGCAAGAAAGGGGCATTTTTGGACCCCAGATCTCTATCTGCTAAAGTAGAGCAGGTTTGTCTGTTTTCAGTTCTACTTGGTTTTGACTGCCTGTAGCCCCCTTAAGGCAAAGAGAAAAAGGGGAAAGAATTCAGGAAAGAGGCCCTGAATGAGAACAATAAAGACATTTTAAAGCTAGGACTGACACTCTGCTCTAGTAACATGCCTAAGCCAATGACCTTGCCTTTTTTTTTTTTCGGTCTCTGGAGATCTAAAAGCCCTCCTACCCTAGGACATACACCATGTTGCCATTTCACGGATAAACACTTATCAGGTAACAGACACTCCTTTTCAGTTAAGAAACAAAGTAACCCAAAGCTGCCCAGAATTATCTCGGCACACAAGGCCCAAACATGAGCAACGAAGGCAGGCCTCAAGACTGTCCTGCTTCTAAACCGGCCCAAGACACACGCCTGCTGAATTGGCAAGTCTCTCTGCTGTTCTGCAACTCTGACCCACTTGTGAACTCAGATGTGTTTCAGATTAATCCAGAGGCTTAGAGTGGTTTGAAGCACTCTCGGAATAGGGGTTTGCCTTTTCTTTAATAAGGAACAGTGCAGTTTGCTATAAGGCTAGAAGCATAGAAATAAGCAGAACACCCACAGGAAGACCGATTTTCAACAACAGACAAGTTGTCATGGCTTAGTCATGTTTCCTCTGTGCCAATTATAAAGAACTGTGCGCAGGATGAATCTTTAAACCCAGCTGCAGACAGGACGGTGCCCCCCGCCCCCACCCTGCCTTTTAGCTCTCCGTCAGCTAGGCCTCGCTGTGCGCTCCCCGCAGAGGGGTCGTGCTGAGGGTGCAGGCCTCCCTCGCCTACTGCCGGAAAGGCCCTGAAGCACGCCGGCAGGGGTCAGAGGGGCTTCTGCACAGCTCGCGCGATACAAGTGGGATAATACAAGTGGGATAAGCCTTCCCGCCCTGCGAGAGACCTCCGGTTTTGCCACCTAACAAGGTTTTTTCACCACGCCTAAAGAGCCCGTGCCTCAGTGCTGTACCGAGAGACAGGTTATGATGCGGGAGTGGGGGGGACCGGGGATGGGGGAGGTCCCTCTGAGGTGGTTAAAGCATGATGCCCGACTTGGCAGAGGAGTTATTTCCACACTAGGAAAGCACGCAAGCTTCGGAAGGGGAGGGGCCTGGTCCCAGCCATGTCACTAGTGCCCGCAGGGTGAGTGTGAGCGAAACACACGCTCTCTGGGGAACCAGTGTCTTCACCTATAAAACGGGGAGGACGCTGCCCACGGTGCTGCTGGGCTCATCCAAAGAGACCTTGGTTTTGAAAGTACTTGGGGGAAAAACACAAAGCCGTGTGTAAATGCCAAGGGTCATTACCGCAAATCCTGTTCTTCTTCTGAGGGTTCCACTCCCCCTCCCTCCCCAGCTGAATCCTGTGTGTCTCATGCTGTGACAGAGAAATCACCTTATACCCATTCTGGGACAAAGGAACGCTTAAAGAAGTCAATATAAATAGACTAAAATCTCAAAATACAGAAACTCAGAAATGAAACAGAACATTTCACAGTAGAAAGGAAGCTCAAGCTTATCTCACTCCCAGCCGCAAGGACTCCGTTCTTGTACAGTATGTTGCATTTCAAGCGAATACATATATTCTCTTCAATGCCAAAGGTTGGGGAAGCAAGAAGATGGGCGACGTCACTGAGACCGATCGCGGATGCCGGACACCAGCAGAAGCTGAGCTTCTTACTGAAGAAGTCAGAGATGTTTCAAGGGTTTGAAATGCCTTGATGAGGTTTTTTATAAAGCCATCTATTCCCAACTGGATCTTCAAATAAAGGAAGGTTTTAAGTGAATATACAGCAGAACTGGTGAAGGAAAGCTTCCAGCTGCTGAAGACCACAGTGTAACTTTTGGAATTGTAAACACAGGTCAACAGTGTTTACTGCATCAGGCACTGTTCTAAGGGCTTGACCGTTATGAAATAATTTCATTAGTTTAATCCTCACAACAAACCCATGAGGTAGGTTCCGTTGTAAGTGCTGTGGCACAGACGAAGCTCCAAAGACCACGATTATCTCCAACACAGTCTGCTAGGTACCCACCCACCTTCAGTACTGGGCAATACGTGAAAGGAACCCAACCCTGACTTTTGTTTCTGTTGCCACGGAAAATTCCTCCCCAAACACCAGTAAAAATCTTAGAGACACCAGGTAAGACATCTTTCTTTTCCCAAGCAGTGGCAGTGACAAAGGAAAGTAGCTGAGGTAAGTAAATAAATGATAAAGTTTCTGAAAAAACTAAATGCAATCCCTGGACAAGAAAGAGGGTCTGGCTCCAACTGCCCTTCAGGAGCAGTACCCCAACTCAAGACACTTATTACCCTGACCTTGCCCTAGGCGAGTAGCCTAGGCTCCGCCTCCTCCCTTCCCCCAAGCTATCACGGTCACAACCTGAAAAGGCCCCAGAAAAGTAGAAGGTTCTGTACGTGTCCACTGTGGGATCACGTTGCCATACATCAGATCCCAAAACTAATGCGCACCAATCAGGCTGGGAGGAGAGGCGGAAGCCAGCTGGGGAGGGGAGCAGGGCCAGGGACGTCCAGAGTTCCTGCCTGCGGGGAAGAGGTCTGCTCTCCCGCCTGGCCGCTGACAAAAGGAGTTGCTGAAGGGGGTAGCACACCAAAGCTGAAAGGCTTACTTTATCAGAGCTGGTCTGGGGAAACAGGTCTAACTCCTGAGACTATGGGGAGCGAATAAGCCAAAGCCAGATGTGTTCCCAGGGTAAGAAATGCTCTTCGGAGTGCGCGCATTCAGTCTTCATTCCTCCCCTCTTTCTCTTTGCCACTCCTTTGCTCACCCAACACCACCCAGCCATTTACGAGCATAACGTACATTCCCAGTGGAAACTACAGTACCGTTTCTTACAACTAACTTTTAACGGAGTGGGACAGAGCATGCATTTGGGGAAAGCTAGAGACCCAAAGGCCAACCCTTCATTCTAGGTAATGTTCAAGGAAGGTATCCCTCTGCAGGTGTGATGAATGCTAGCTAGATAAGACCAGAGGCCGGGAACAGGCCTTTAGCATCTGGGAGAACAACAAAGAGAGAGATTGAACTTCTCTTTTTGGGGGTAGCATGGGAATGAGAGGCAGATCAGATCCAAGGAACTTAAGTCCTATCTCATTTCTCTTGAGCTTCGCTTGATCCCAGGCTCAAATGGAAGGCCAAAAGAAGGTTCTTGTAAAAAATGGACTAAAATGTTTCCACACCCTTCAGATGTGCTAAAATAAAAATACAATTCCCAATAGCTGCTCGGAACCCTCTGGTCTCTGCCTGGGATGTCCCTTAGTGGCTCTTCAATAGGTAGCCTCACCTTTGCCATCTTACAACCCCACAAAGGGTGACCTGGGAGAGGACACTTAGAATTCACACCCACCTACTTCCTGCAGATCTGGTGTTTTTAAAGCAGAATTGGCCAGTTATTGCTGAATTAGCCATTCCTAGGTTAACAAATTCCAGGCTTAAAAAACAAGTCCTGGAATGAGGAAGAAAACACATACCACTTAGCTCAACAAAGGTGACCTGACGGACCTGTTCTGATATCCTGGGTTGCTTTTAAGAGAAAACCTTCAATTACTAGAAATAATGGAAAAATAGGGGTTCCAGTTCAATATACTTTCTACTTAGAAGAGAGCTAGTAAGTCCTTGTTTATTAAAAAGATTCACCCATTTTCTGGTCTGAGCAGAACTGATTCTTTAAGACTAAGCTTCCTTAGGGCCTCTGGGATGAATTCAGGAGTTAAGGCTGATCCTCTGCCTCCCACACATCCCCTTCCCTTGCCCATCCCCAGAAAAAATAATCCTTCCTCAAGATTCTGCCCTTTAAATACCAGGTTTTGATCCTTACTGAAATACAAGTCCCGCTGGGAAGTTCTTGCTGTTATATACTGTTTACTGCAAATGAAAAGCTCAGAAAACATGCCTTGCGGGGAGGTACACATGGGAGGAAAGCGAAGCACTGTACACTAGAAAACAGAAGGAAAGAAGAAATATAAATCCTCTCTGGAGAGAAAGAACATAAGCCAGAGCCTCTAACATTTTTCTTACACAATGTCCAGCATTCAATAAAAATGACCAGATACGTAAGTCGACAAAATGACTGAAAACGAAGGAAAAAAAAAAACCCAGAGATCACTCACCAGTTATCCAGACATTAGAGCTATAAGATACAGAGTTTAAAATACTATATAATGATCTTTCAAAAATTATAAAAAGATAGAGAAATTTCAGAAAACCAAAGTTAGGATTTTAATGGATGGCTGAAAGAGCAGAGTAGATACAGCATCAAAGAGGATTAATGAACTAGAAAACAAGTCAGCAGAAAACACCCAGATCTAGGCATTAACATTAACATTAACATTAACAACAACAACAACAACAACAAAACCCCAGAGGAGTGAAAATATAGAAAGAGTCTAAAAGACATACGAACATGGTTAAAAAAAAAGTCTAATTTCCATGTAACTGGAGTAACAGAAGGAAAGGAGAGAGAGAATTTTCCTAAATTGTCAAAAGATATCAAGCTACAAATTCAAGGTATTTTACAAATCCCAAGCAGGAGACCCATATCAAGGCACCTTATTATTAAAAATAAAAGACAGCTGCCTGAGCAAGGTGGCTGCTGCCGCATGGGGGGTGACTCAGCACCGCGTCCCGGTGGCTACTCCCTCAGCTCTCTCCCCAGAGCCCCCGTCCCCAGCCTCTCCTCGGGTGTCTCTAGCCCACTCTGCCCCTGCCTTTGCCGGAGCCCAGGGGGAAACATTTCTGAACACTTTTGGCTAAGAAAATGAGCAAGAGAGAATAAATCTGGTAAAACTTTATGATATACAGCCATAAAGTATCTAGTCATGAAATATGAAAAATTCAGACATTTACTGACGAAGATAGAAGATAAAACAAACATTGTACATAGGGCAATAACGCCTCAGTCCCCTTCAAAGTAGGTACCTCGGCACCTCACACAGTTCTCCTAGCATCTCTTCCACTCTTCAAAACACTCTGCAAAGTCCTTTGTGGAAACCACCATCAGCTGCTCCGTCACATTTTCCTGAATCTCACTGACGGTCTGAAATCTCTTCCCTTTCAGAGGCGATTTTAGTTTTGGGAAAAGCCAGAAGTCACAGGGCACCAAATCTAGGCATTAGTGGAGTCACCTGGGTGACTTGATGTTTCACCAGAAAACTCTGCATGAGATGCGATGCATGAGTGGGAGCATTGTTGTGATGAAGCTGCCAATCACCAGTTGCCCAGAGCTGCAGCCGTCTTCACTGTATTGCATCTCTCAACCAACAAAGAACATTGAGGTGGAAAATCCTTATTAATTGTTTGGCTTGAAGGGGCGTACTTGTGACGGACAACACCCTCCCAACCAAAAAACACAGTTAACATGGTCTTGATCTTGCTGCAACTTTGCCACGCCTTCTTTGGGCATGGAGAACCAGATGACTTCCACTTGGATGGCTGGGCCTTTGCTTCTTGATCACAGCCGTAGGCCCATGATTCATCTCCAGGTAGGACCTTCTTGAGGAAATCTGGTTCATTTGTGGTAGTGGTTTCAATGAAGTCATTACAACTGCAGCACGATGTTCCTTCTGCTCTGGTAGCAGGAGCCGTGAAATTAATTTTGCCATCACATGTTTCATGCCAAGATCCTATATCAAAATCTCGGACACAGTGGTTTTTGGAATCCCCAGATCAGTTTCTAGTTTTCTCACCGTCAGTCCCTGTTGATTGCAGCCTGTTAACTTTCAACATTCTCAGGTGTTCTGCTTGTTGAGGGCCTTCCAGGATGTGGATCGCCTGAAACAGATTCTCGACCATCTTTGAAGCATTTGTGCCACACTGTTATTTGCACTGCACTCATTGCATTGTCCCTGAAAGCCTTCTGAATCATCCCAATCGTTTCCGCAGAAGAACATTTACGCCTAATGCAAAAACTGATGCAGATTCGTTGCTCTACTCACTCGGCCATTTTGAATGCGATGAACACCTGTACCCACGCTCACTCAGCTGCGTCTACTGCCCCCACTGACTAGTACAGTGAAGTCATCATTGTTCACACATGTGCAGTCCAGTCCACTCTCCTTGGCTGCCAGGATATATCGATGTTGTGCAAGCCATTCTCATTATATTAACAATGGCTGGACTTTTTCTGGACAGACCTCATTTATAGGCACACAATTAACATTTTCCTTCTCTGTGCTGTGTATTTTATAAAAAGGCATGGTGAGAAATTGAAGTATTTTCTAATATAATCTATAAACCATTCAAAAGGTAGCAATAAAAATTATGTGAACTTTAAAAACAAATAAATAAAAGACAAAGAATAAATCTTAAAAACAGTCAAAGGGAAAAAAAGGCCCATCACCTTCACAGGAGCAACGACAACGCTGAGAGCACTTCCAACCGAGATGACAGAGCACCAGGGGAGAGTGTCACTAAAGGACTGGCAGAACCTTGCCAGTCCAGAATTTTAATTCGGTAAGAACGCCTTTAAAAACATGGGAGAAATGAAGCTATTTCTGGGGGCGGCGGGAAGCAATCTGAGAAAACCCATTGCCAGAAACCCACAAAAGGAAGTTCTCTGGCAGATGGAAGAAGACCCCATATGAGGAAGAGGACCCTCGTTTTCTTTTGCAAAGAAGAGAATGAGTGGTAACAGGGTAAATATTGTGTATAAACCTAAATAAATGCCGACCACTTAACACAAAAAAGAAACATGGGACTAATAAATATTCAATGACCCCTAAGCATACGCGAGACTTTGTACATGTAACCCCAGGAAACAAGCACAAGAAAGTTGGCAGCAACAGTGTTCATAGTGGCCACCCACTGGAGAGCAGCCCAAGTGGCCAACAGTGGGCAGGTGAACTGTGACACACGCACACAACGGGACGCCTGTGATGGCCTGAAAATGAATGAGCGACCGATACACAGAGCAACACGGGTGGGTCTAAAAATGTAATGCTGAGGAAATAAGACGAGGTCACACGGAGATATATTCAGTATAATTTTGTATGTAAGTTCAACACTGGGAAAATTACAAACACTATTTACTAACACATGCAAATATGGTAAAACCATATACAGAAAAGAGAGACATCATTAACACAGAATTCAGGACAGGGGAGAATTCAGGACAGGGGTTATGACCAGGGAGGCTTCAAAAGTACTAAAATATTCTAGTGTATTCTATTCTATTATAATCTATTAATACAGTCTATCAGTTAAGCTGAATGTTAGGTCCTGGTATTCATTTGATATTCTATTATAATATTCTATTATATTATTCTATTATATTCTATTATAATCTATTATAATATTCTATTATAATATTCTATTATAATCTATTAATACAGTCTATCAGTTAAGCTGAATGTTAGGTCCTGGTATTCATTTGATTGTTCTTTAAAGAGTACATATACTATATGATGCTTCATTAATTAATTCCTCCATAATTTAAAAAATGTTTAAGAAACTTTTTATAAATATACCACAGAAGGCAGAATTCATTTAAAAAATAAAAATTAACTTCATAAAAATTACGCCTCTTTTGAAACCCCACCATATTCAAAAACACAATAAACGGAATGTTATAAACTTTGCCAAGTAGGCAGGAAAAGATGAAAAACGGAGGGACGCAACCTAAGGGAAGAAATGAAGGTGACGTCGGCAGCTGTTAGGTCTTGTGAAAAACTTCTCATTGCAATGACGGAGTCAAAAGCAAACTGCACAGAGAGGTTTTTCCTCTATTTAATACCCTCCTTTTTCCATCGAAAGCAAGGGCAACCTTAGGAATGAATCCCTCAGCGAAAGGATGAGGAGCTGACTAAAAAGTAGTGCAGAGATTCGATAGCCTGAATATTCAAAAACCACGTTAACCACAGACACTTGCAACTCTCCTGTTCAAACATGAACACAAGCTGATAACATCTGACTTTCGTTTCATCTCTCAGTTTAGAGCTGAACTGTCCAATGAGGTCACCACATGTCACAAGATGCTGCTGAGCACTTAAAATATGATTAGTACAAATAAAGAGATGCTGTACATATAAATACATACTAAATTCAAAGACTTAAAGTAAAAAAAGAAGTAAAAATCTCAATTATTTTATACACTGATGACATACTTAAAATATTTTGGATATAATCAATTAAATAAAATTATTAAAAATAATTGCACTTTTTTTTCTTTTTAACTTCTTTAATGCAACTACTGGAAAATTTAAAATTACACGTGACTCACACTGCATTTCTATTGGATAGTGATGGTTTAGAGGTCTGACTCTAAAAAGTATAAGGACCTAGCTTATTAAATTAAAATTAAACTCAGAAGGTACCCAAGCCTTGAATTTCCATTAATTCCGCCCACTTATATTTTATCTCTGGCTAATCAATCACGTCTTGCAAATGACTGCTATTCACGTGAGCAGGACGCAGCAGATGAAAGGCCTTGGGTTTAGAAGAAAGGTCTTTGTTACTCAAGATGGAAATATCAACAGGAGGTGGGCAGAAAGCTCATCAGGGGGACACGTCCACATCAGCCACTCCTCGCGGGCTTTTCTCATCCAGCAGGGGCCCTCAGGGGCCGGTGGAGAGCTCTGTGTGGTCTCTGCCTGCACACCATCCCGCAGGGCGGCCCCTCCTGCCCTACCTCCGTGGGCAGCTTCGTTAGCACAACCATCCCACTGTCATGCAATCATGCTTGTGTCTGTGTTCCTCACAAGGCTCTGTGGGTGGCTGTCCGCAATGCAAACTGGTCATCTGGGCGCCCCCGTCCCCCAGGACAGGGCCTGCAACACTGGGGGAGTGAAATAACGGTTTGCTTTGCGTTCCTTTTCCACTCTTTAGCACCTGATCCCATTCCCAAATATCACAGAAATCATAGATTTTACTTCACCAAGAAAAATAAAATTTTTTCCTCCCTTCCACCTTAAGCTGAATAAATGGACTGACTACTCTTAAATCTAGACACTTCTTCTGTGCCTTTTTTTTTTTAAGATTTATTTAATTTTAGAGAGGGGAAGAGAGGGAGAGAAACAATGTGTGGCTGTCTCACGTGCGCCCCCCACTGGGGGAACCGCCTGCAACCCGGGCATGTGCCCTGACTGGGAACCGAACCAGCAACACTTTTGTTCGCAGGCCGTCAATCAGTCCATTGAGCCACACCAGCCAGGGCTTCTGTGCTCTTATAAGACCCTGTCTTGGACATGGTGCAGTCAATCGTATGTCCTATCTTCAATCTTCCTGGCCCCTTCCTCTCAGACTGACAAACAGAACTGAACCTGCTCAATCTTTAAAATGCCTTCCTTTCACTTCCCCTCCCATTCAAGCTGTTGCCCATCCATTTTCTTCTCTCCGTGGCCCTGTCTTTAAAAGGGTACATTTACTGCCACCCCGGCCTACTCTTCTATTAACTGAAGGTTCGAAGGCACGTGCCTACAGTAACACAAGGTAAGGCTCAAAGCACCTCACGGGATCCCTCGACACCCATATATTTGCACATAACGGGAGACACAGGAACACAGTTACCGGCAGCGGCCAATTTCTTCGCACCTCTCGGGCGAGCATGAGCCCAGGCCGCACGAGTCCCTGGGCAGCTGGCACAGAGCTTAAGGACATATCCCGGATGCAACACTAGGGGAGAAAACAAAACCTTCCGGGGTCCAAGGCAAAAAGTAGGAGACCAGATAGGAAGAATTCCCCAAGGTGGATGGGGCAGCTATCTTTTCTTTTCACAGGGTGTCTATGGGTTGGCAGGTGGGCGAGAAGGAGGTCTCTCTCGGATCCTGAACCTCGCCGACTTCAGTCTCCCACAGGGTCAGAGAGATAGGAAAACGGAATTCATTGCCTTGGATGTTTCTTAATCTTTAGATAAGAGCCACAACCTCCTCTGTTAGCAAAAGAAGAGTCCAAAATGGATTCAGAATGAACCTCAGAACTTCAAAGAACAAAATGAGGAAGTAAAGTTGGGAGACTGTTCCTTAAACACCAAAGTCCAACAATGACACAACCTGAGTTATGTTTTGACAGGCTGGCTCTAGCGGCTGCTGAGAGAATCGATGTGAGAAGGGGAAGCAAGGGTGGCGGCAAAGGGCTGCTTCAATAAGGCCAGGGAGGTCACAGGGTAGCGGGGCAGCAGGGGGTGGGCATCTGCACTGTGGCGCCACCGGCGGGGTTTGCGGATGCACCGGAAGCGCGCTAGGATACGAAGAAGTCAAGGATAACTCCGAGGTACTCGAACAACTGGGAGGAAGGAGAATGAAGAACAGTTCAAATGGAATGAAGCGCCTGGCATTGTGCCTGGCACACAGGGACGACCCAATGTCAGTTCTTCCTCACGTGTTGGAGTTTCAGCGCTGACTCAGAGCACAGGCATCCAAAGCAGGGTTAGCCAGGCTGTGCTCAAGTTAGGACATCTCTGCAGGGAGCAAAGTCACACGAGAATATACTCAGCAGGTGGCTCGATTGTGCAAACATCCCTGAGGACATGGAACACCTCTCATTCTGTCGTTATCCATCTGTCAGAGGTGAGGCTGAGGTGCAGCCTCCCTCCGGTCAGCGGGTGCTGTCTGCAGAACCTCGTCTTCCCACCCCACAGAAACAGGCCCCTGTGGGAGAGCGATAGGCCATGACGTAAGGCTGCAAGCTAAACTTAAAGAAACAGCACTCTGTGTTCAGTGCAAATTTGCACAATTCCTGTAAATGCGACTTGGTCCACCAAGTCCAGGACACGAGTGGTGATCCACGAATGCTCGAGTTCTGAGTGACAAGGTGGCGAAACCACCACAGAGCCCGCGCACGGGAAAGCAGTACGGGGCCCATTCCTGACGCACATCTTATCAGGTCTTACTCAAGAAACCTGTTCTCTGTCACATTTGCCAAGCAGCCCAACCTAACTTCAGTCTTGAGAGTCAAAGTACCCAACCCGTCTCCTCTCCTGCATGGACATTCTGACTGTAGGGAAAATGTTAACGCTCAAAGTTCCAAGAAGCCAACAGGAAACCTATGTAGCCTTAGTTTAAACACTGGAGGAGAAAGAGTAGCCACCGCTATCTCACAATAAACGTCCCCTTTCAATTCATACGCGTAAAACTAAAATTCCAGCTCAAAATTTGGACACTGTCACCTGCCTTGAGCGGAAACAGGAAAGGAGGGATTTCTGGAGAAAAACCTCCTGATTGGCGTGGATGGAGCAGGGGAGGGCTGGAGGTAGAAAAACCATGGAACACATTCCTGTATAATGTGCTCTTCCCTCTCAAATTGAGGTCACATCTAGGTTAGCTCTGTCTAAGGAAAGTGGTAAAATGGTTGGATGGGCTGATCAAATGGGGTCAGGTAAGTTAATTCCCCAAAACGTGGTCTGAGGATCAATGGCAAACACTCCATCTGCTGTGCTCCAAATTATGCAAAAACGTAACTGAAGAAGGAACCTACTACCTCCCTCCCTTCCTCCTGTCTTTCTTGCCCACTTGTTTAAAGAGACATCTAAGTGCCTTCTCTTCCTTTAACAAGAACCCGGAATCTGTTTGCTCTGGGCTTCAGAGAGGGTGATTTTGGGCCATGTCCAGATGGAGACACTACTAGGTCGACTGGTGACACCGGAGGCAGTCCGTGGCTAGGAACTAGATGGAGTCACTGTGGCCAGAAAGAACAGTTTGGCTCGATCTGCAGTCCACCTGCTGTGAACGCGTCATGATTTGGTTTTAGTTCTAATTATATAAAAAGCAAGTCGGGTTTGTTTGTTTTTCCCGAGGGGGTGAGGGGCTGTTGATTTTATTTTGGCCCCCTCTGTGAAAAATTTAAGTATTCTGCCCACACATAAAAATACTTGCAAAAAATTAATAGTTAACATTTGATTCATGCAGATATGGTCATATCATGACAACAATACTAGGCTCAAAAAGTAAAAGCTTCCTTAGGTCTCTCTCGGCCCTCTGAAATCCGCTTGTACTTGGTAAGGGGGGAAGAAGGGGACCGAAGGGGTCTCAAACGGCAGGCTGGCCTCTTCCTGAGCGGACCAGGCGATCCAGGGGCACGTGGCTCGCTCACCAGCCCGGCCCGCTGCCTAAGTGCTGGTGCTGCCGCTCCACACCCGAGCCGCTCCGCTTGGGCTGCCCATTGCGTGCCTGCCTGTCCCCACCATTTCCTGTCCACATTCTCTCTGGACTTCAAGTTTGGCCCCGATGATCCTTCCTCCGTGCAGACCTTCCTTGCCCTGGGTAGACAGGTTGCCCCACGGAACCCACACAGACTTCTGTCCTAGCACCTGGGATGCTTTCTTGGCAGGCATTTGTTTACAAGACCTTCTCCAGTGCTAGACGGAGAGCCTGGAGGGGGAAGCCCTTCATTTTTTTCATGTTTGCTTCCCCTGCACCTAGCACAGAGCCTGCCTTCTATAGCTGTCCACGTAGACACAATAAACAATAAACGGATATGAGGTTATGCTTTCCACACGCACTGCCTATTTTTAGGCAGTTCTTGTGTGGCTCTGGAGCCAAGTCACGACTAAGCGTGTCAGACGGGGTAGAGCATCCCCTGGGTCTCACCCAGCCCCACGTGCGGCTGGGACGGCAGAGCATCTACAAAAGAGTTACGACGGAGGACACTGAGGGGAGGGCTCCACTGGGACTCAGATATTCTGCACCCTCTTAAGAAGGCAGCCTTACAGGGTCAATTCCTGCAAACACGGCACCGCAGAAGGGTCCAAGGATGCAGGCAGGCTCTGCCCTGGAGACCCTCGGTTCCCATCCCAGCGCCCTTGGTGGCCCTGGGCAAGCTCCTTGACTTCTCTGAGCCCCTGTGTCCTCGTGTATCAAGTGGGGCTAGAACTTCGCAGGGTGATTGTGGGGATTAAGCAAGTCAATCCACGTGCGACTCAGAACAGCGCCTGGCACAGGGGAGCAATCAGTAAACATCAGCTAGTGGCATTTTGAAGACGCCCATCCGGCCACTAGCTCACATTCAAACGTCCCTCACTGTGCGGTCAGTGTGTGTCCATTCCACGTTTCTGTGTAGCAAGACTGAGGGATAAAGATAAAGGTGATTAATGATTTTAGCAGTTCAACAAGAATACTCTAACATATTCCACGTGGTCGACCGAATTTGTAACTATTTCACAAATCGCACAGCACAGCGAACAAGCCTCCTAGTCAGCTTTGACAACAGATTACTAGTGAGACAAAAGGCAAGGAAATACAAAATTAACATTGTGCTTACTCCTTATCAGGACACAGAAAGCCAGATACACCGAGTCCCAAATGAAGGAAACAAGGTGTTGGCTTCTGATTGGAATTTCCTAAGATTGTTACCATGTAGTAAAAGATTAATCCAAATGTTTCTTTGCTCACAGTTAAGTTCATGTGAAATGTATCAGAAATGATATAGGAAGGGCTTTGGGTTTCTGTATGAACAAAACCGCTTTCAAGAAATGTATCATTACCAGGCTGATTAAGAAAATACCAGGAGATTTAAAGTACCCTAGGTCTATAAATAAGTCCATTCAGCACCTGATGGGTTGTGGGGTGGGAAATCTTCCACCTAAATAAACAAACGAAGGAGCAGGTAAACCAAATACAGGCAAGTTTTTTTCTTCCTGAAGTGGACATGACTGTCAGATGAATTATATGCCACTATCACACAGCATTTTCAAGATAGCGCTCGCACTGACATTTCAAACCTCAACACCACACCACCACCACCTCAGCAACGAAAACTGAACAGCATCCCTGTGTATTAATGTACTTAATCCGCCCAGAAGTACCCCCTCTGCAAAGTTGGCAAGTGGATTTTCCGAGCAAAAGAGGAAAACCTGGAACGCACCACAAGAAGGTACGTATTGCCTAGATGGGTCCAAGTGGGGAAAGAGGGCAAAATTCAATCAGTTGACCTACAGTATTTCAAGAACAGAATGTTTCCAGGGAAAATGCAGCCAAATATGTCTTTGATGATAAATGTAATTCCATAAAACTAGCAGCTAAAAGCAATAGACAGTATCAGGCAGAATGAATGATAATTTAAGATTAGAAAGAACCAAATGTTTGGACTCTTTGTTTTCTTCTGTTTTGAGGGACAAAAGAAAAGAATAACAAATGTGCTGGAAATTTGGGGAATGTGCTCCAAACCTCTTCCCCCCTCCTCCTCCATCTCTTTCTCTTTACCCCTCTTTGTGAAACGCCTTTAATTAGCTCACATCCTCCCCTGACCGGGTCTCCCTAATCCGTTCTGACACCAGCCTGTGGGCCGGGCAGCGGGGTCTGAGTGTGGCCCCCACTCGATTAGGGCTCCCAGAGGACCCCCCACTGCTCGTATCTCTGCAGATGCCTGATGAGTTTGGTATCTTCCCTCCCAGGCCTCCTGGGAAGCCACCCCAGCAGGTGCCCATTGGCAATAGTTTTGTGTTACAGGCCTGAATGAATGATCCCCGCAGGAGCTGCCGACTGTTTTCACAGACACAGAAGGCAGTCAAAAGTCCACCGCGTGAACTTGAAATGACCCCAGCTGCAGAGTCACTGGCGGGTTCATCGGGAGGGCAGGCACGCTTTATTAAACAACTAATACTCTTCACAGATAACTTTCCGAAAAAGCAAAAGTGTTAACTCTTTGCGAGCTCACTCTGACAAGCAAGTGGAGGGGCTCTGCTGTGTGACTGACAGTTTCAGCCCAAATGAGGATTTGGAGCCGGCAAGAGGGTGATCTCATCTGACCTGCAGAAGGGTCAGGACTCAGTCACCATTTGGTCCGCTGCTTTGTTCAAGTGTCCCAGATTAAAGTAAAAAGGCAAAAAGCGAAGGTTTCAGGCGCCTACTCTGGTGAGGACAGTGACAGCCTGAAGCCGGACCAACCCCGGGGCCGCGCTAGCAGTGGGGATGCCCAGGTTCCCTTGGCTCACTCGCCCCTCAAAGGGGACACCCGTGAGGTGAAAGGGTGACTGGACGGTGAAGAAGCCGATCGCTGGCACTGCCGTCACCTGCCACGTCGGCCTGGAAGCCTTTTTGCTCACAGCAGCCAGAGGCAGCAGTTGCTGCCTTTCTGAAGGAGAGCTGAAAACAGGCGGAAGTTCAGATGGACGTGTTCTCATTATCGAGCTCTTCCAAGCAACCGAACGTGCCCGCACCCGCAGCGCGCGCTGAGACGGACGGCAAGCGGCCACTTCCTCCGCAGGCCAAAATCAGAACCGAGGATCCCCTTTTTTCTTCTCTTTTCTTTCTCTCTTAACTCACACAGACTTTAGAAGGAACCCAGTGACAATAATCATAATTAATGACATGCAGATAATCATATAAACATTAGGAGAAACTTAAAAGCTTTAATTTAACCAACAGTTACATTCATTTTGGCATCAACCAAAGACTGTGTCTATCAAAATTTTATCTATATCCCATCTCACCACTGTCCTCTAAATCTAATTATGGGGGGCCTCCCTGCTTATTGGGGGGGAAGATCTTGTATGGTTTCAGACAGGGCGCAGTCTTGCCTGGGCGTACTCAGCGGAGGAGATTCTGTTGAAGGGCTAATGACATGGGCTCCAAGGGAGCCCTACTTCCCTTCCCAGTCACACAAAACACAGTGTCTGCTCAACGAGCCCCGAGGGCTTTCTACACACTGTACACGGCGCTTGGGGCTAAAAAGGCCAAGATGAACAGGACTTAGTCCCTTGTCCTCAAGGAGCCCAGTCTTGTGTGAAGACTCATGTTAAACAGATAAAACCAACATGAAGAATGGTGGGAAACGGGGCACTAGTCTGGGCTGGGCCACTACTCTCCCCGCCTCACTGCTAAAAGGACAGGAAGCAGGTGCCCAGAACTGCGGACTCCCTTTCAAAGACAATACCAGATTCGCAGCCAGAAGGCCTGAGTTTCAGAGCTGGCCCTGAAACTAATTAGCCCTGGGAGCCTTACTGGGCCTCAGTTTCCCCATCTGTAATTTGAGAGGGTGAAAAGCTGATCTTCCACTTCTCTCCCAAGTCTGTGTCCCAAGAACATCAGAGACTATGTTGAAGGTCCCTGCCTGGGAAGGACTGGCTTGGCCGCGTCTAGCTGCAAACGGTGGGGGGAGTTTCAGGTTCTAGACCTCTCTTAGGAAGAACATGAGATGGGTGCAGACTCCCCCAAACCTTCCCACTCAATAAAATAACCTTTTACTCAACTTCCACCCCATCTCCTTGACTCAGTTTCCTCTTTCCCCATCACCCTGTGATGGTTGGTTCTACTGTGCACTTACTTATTTATTTGCACTTTGCTCCTTTTCTAGAATGTAAAAACTATGAAGACCAAGGGCTTTGTTTATTTCAGTGCTATCCCCCCTGCCATGGAGTAAGGGTAGCATGTAGTACACATTCAGTAAAGATCTGTTGAAGCAAAAACATGAGATGGCTTCAAAGGAAAGAGGTGAGAGGGTTAAGATCCCACATGAAATATTGCAAGGAGGCCTCTCATAGAACTCATTTTCAAATAGAAGTTAAGTTAGACACTGTTTACTGTGGTGTTTCCCTCTTTTAAAGAGAAACAAGTGGCTAATGCTTCTTTGCGTTTTCCTGAGATTTCTCTCTCTCTCCACATACCTCTCTCGTGGAGACACCTCAGTCTCTCTTGTCGACTGATTCTGAATCCACTGTCCTGCAGCCACCCCGCACGCCCGCCTGGCCGACGTGGCTGGACACAGCACCAAACGCGCAGGCGGCAGCCCCAGAAACGGGCTGATACCATCTGTCTGGCTCGGCCCCTGTGCTTCGTTTTTCAGAGACTGTGTGACTGGGGATTTGCATGTCCGGTTGAGGTCTTCCAACCGAACCCTCACATGCCTAGCGTGGGTGCCAGGAGAGTGAGACTCTCTCCTGAGAGTGAGGCTCTTTCACAGCTGTCTTACCCATGTCAGAAAGCCCCTCGGGCCCTCTCCTGAGAAGACGCTGTGTGGCAGGAGAAGCAGTGAGCTTAGCCACAAGGCCTGGGTGCCAACCCGGACTGCAGGACTTTGGCAAAACTGTTCAATCTGTGTGACTGAACTTCCCAGCACGAAGCAGGAGGCGATTATCGCACCTGCCTTGCCGGCCCCATAGGAAGTTGCAAGGCCAAGTGTCTCCCAGGCCTGCCAGTGCTTCAATTCCTGAAGAAGTGGGTGTCTTCTAGAGCAGCAACGGGGTCTACGGGAGACAGCCAGGGCAGGAAAAGGGTGCTGGGTCCTCGCCCTCTTCCGAAGCTCCCTAGTGACCCTCCAGGAGTCAGTCACCTTTGCTGTGACTCAATTTATTCTTCTGTCGGTAACACCCGAAGAAAACAAAAACACTTGCTCTCTGTAAGGTATAACTCAGTGAAAATCATGCAGGAACAAGAGTGTGCCACAAGGTTAGATTCCTATAAAACTACAGGGCACTAGCCGTCAGCAGCTTTTCTTTTAGAATGAACTAGCATCAATCATCCTTGCCAATTTCCAGGTTACCAATGAAGAGACAATAAACAACTGGCCCAAACATCCTGCGCCGAAACATTGCAAGGGCCACAAAGCTGACGTCAGGGCTGTTTTCGGAAGTACTTTCTGCTTAATTTTCATTTCAATGAAAAGACAAAGTGATTGCTCCCAAAACAATGTGTTCTTATAGAAATTCAAAAGTTTGCAGGAAATATTTACTTAAATATTTTCCCCTAATAAAACAAACACATATTTTCCATAAATATTATTTTAATTCATTAGACTAAAAAGGATTGGGTTTTCCCTCCTTTCCCCTCTAAGTTTCCCGACTTCCTGCTGCCTTAAGCAGGGCCTGGACTTGATCCAATAATTCACACCTGTCCTCATCTGATCCAGGTCAGTATCTTAGGCCTAGCAAGGTGGGAAGGGATGGAGACGAAATAGGGTCCTAAAAGTCAACCATCTTCTCCTATCTGTACAGCTGCTCCTACAGAGTGATTTTATGTATCATTCAGCTAATGTTTGGGAGGAAAGTCGCGAACTTTCACAAAGTGTCTGTTTATTTCACATAAAAGCCATAAAATAGACAATAAAAAAAAACAACCCGCAGGTATTTCACTTATTTAATAACTACTAGTTGAATGCACACCACATGAAAATGCTAGGGTAAGGGGAGCCCACATGGATACAACCTGGACCACTTCAATTTTCCTTACAACAAATATTTACGGTTAGTCACAGGGGAAACTGGCAGGAAAAAAAAAAGCCAGATAAGATCTTTGCCTTGCTGGGAGCTTTATGTCTACTCTGGGATGCAAATGAATAAACAGATAACTGTGTGGTACACTGCACCTCAAGGCCACCTCGTCCTTGAGGAACAGAATAAAGTGCTCCATCCCTTGTTCGAGGAACTGGAAAGGCTCTGCAGATGCCGTCAGCTATACTTACTCTCTGTGTCACGATTACTTACAAGTACGTCTTGCCTGCTTTAACTGCTCCACACCCCTCAAAAAACACCCTGCCACAGTTCCTAGCCCATAAGTGACAATGGTAAATGTTTGCTGAATGGATGTTTGAGACAAGTGCACAAATGGTTATCATTTTCCAAGGGAAAATGCAGTCACTGCCTAATGTAAGCACAAGGTGCCCTGGGAATTCAGAGTGTGGAGAATCGCATAAGGCATTTGTACTGGACCTTACAGACTTGGAGCCATTTGGCGAGAGATGGGGAGCAGGGCATTCCAAACACAGGTAAACTTGCAGCAAGAGAGCAAAGGTGAAAGAACGCAGCATGGCTGGGGACACAGGAGGTGACCAGAAGCTTTCTGCCACTTTCTCGTCACTCTTCACGTGACTTCCCCAATTCGGCTGCTAGTTTTTGAGCTTATCTCCCCCCTCCTCAAGTGCTTACGCAGGGCGTTTCTTTGCTTCTAGAAGTGGCACAGGGGGCTTCCCCACTAGCGTGCACCGAAAAGAAAAAGAGGCACTGCGGTGGGGGGGGCGGGGGCGGGTCGGAGAAGTCACGCCCCTGGAGGAGTGAATGGGCGGGGCCCCAGATTCCCCTTTGACCCAAACTTTCCAGCTCCAGCACTCACTCATCGTTAAATGTCGGGTCAAGGTAACTGACCATTCTGAGTCTCACCCTGCTCACCTATAAAATGGAGGTCAGACCACCTTTCTCACAGGGCGCATGTGAAAATTAAGCAGATGTAAAGCTGCTAGTCCACACTTGACATATCCACATCCCTTTCGGACTTTTAAGGATGATACTGACCAAGGAATCCCTTCTTTCTCCTAAGAAAACACTTGGATTTAGCTTTTCTTCAAGATGGAAAGAAACTTTTAGAGATAACTGTAGGGAAGAAAGAAGTAAAGAAAAATAAAAAGGGTCTTCCAAACAGAGTGAGTGACTTTTCACTACCAAAAACTGAGAAGTTGATTTGCCCTTCAGATGTTTATAAGCTTAGGTTATAACTCATCTCACCTTAAGTTTGTCACAATTTTTCGAGAAAGGCCAAATACTGATATAATATTAAATTGCAGAAAAGGGACGCAGTACCACATCCCTGGGGGTTGCCGGCCAACCTGAGAAAGCCTGAATAGATTCTTCTTCTCCTCACCATGTTTACACCAGGGTAGAAAACCACTACTCTTTGGGGGACACAAATATTTCCTGTCTTTTCAATTATGTCTATGTGGTGGACATACTTTTTTCCACCACATAGACTGCAGTTTTGGAATATAAAGCAAATTCCTCTGAAACACGAGATGTCCAGTCTAAGAAGATAACTTAAGGATCTGATTTTATTTTTCCATTGCTTTCAGAGAGGGAGGAAGAGGGATAAAGGATGAGAGAGAGAGACAGACAAGACAGAGAAGACAGACATAGGATTGGCTGCCTTCTCGTACATGCCCTGACTGGGGATGGAACCCACAACCTGGATATGTGCCCTGACTGGGATTCGAACCTGCGACCCTTGGGTCTAGAAGATGACGTTCCAACCAACTGAGCCATATCACACTGGCCAGGGCTTAAGGAGCTGATTCTTAACTGAACTACTATTAGGAAATGAAGAAAAGTCATAGACTTTTCCAATCTTTCTGTTTCAAAAACGGAGCTTCGGTGGTGGTGTCTTCACTGCTACTTAAATTCTAGCTGTTGAGCTGACTGCTTCAGGTGGAAAGAAGGGAAAGCAAAGCCCCAGTCGCTGAGCTCCTCCGTGAGCAAGGCTACTAAACAGGGTGGGTGGGGGCTGCCTGGGAATTCTGGGCACTAATGCGACTGTCCGGCCATCACTCGACTCCGACCCTTCCCTTCCCCGCCCAACACGCTTCCACTTCCCACAGATATTGGAAAGTTGACCAAGTTAGGATGGGTCACTGACAGGTCATTCAGCATCTAAAATTCGCCTCTAACCAAAAAGAGTTCAGACTAAAGGAATCATTTTAGTATTCAAGGTTATCAGAGGAAAATAAAACAAAAATTCCGTTGCCAAGAATTTGAGTCATTTCTCTAGATACAGGAACTCAAAGGCACCTCCTCTTGGCTAGAAAAAGAAGTCCCTTGGGTGACTTATTTAGGATCAAAGTCTTTTTTAAAACAGAAAACTCTACATTCTCTAAGGAATAGATTACTGTCTGAAGTGAATTTCATTTAACATAAAGTTTTGTGCCAACTTAAATACACTAAAAACCCCAACGCTTATCAGAAGGCATTCACCTATTACTTGCTTATAGGTACATGGAAAAGCTATTATGGGGATAATCAGCTCAACTATAAAATGGAGCAGTCATACATAATGACAAAAACAGATACGGGTCATAAACTGCCTTTCCCCCTTCAGAATCCATGCAGGCAGGCACTCAGTACATTCTTTTGTGCAAAGATAAAACTTTTGCCTTGACTAAACAGGGCTTTTAGTCTTGTTTGAGCCTATAAATATACTGCCTACAAAACAAACATAAACAAATGCTGTTTCTTAAACAAAAGGCAGATGGACCCCTCTGCTCTCAACGAGGTCACAATGTATGTGACAGGAGGTTGGCTAATGGCAGGGGCTGGCGGGGAATCTCTGGGCTGCAAGGACATGGAAGCCAGTTTCCACTGATCACCGCTACGCCTCAGGTCTGGTCTCCTGAGCACAAAGGAACAGTGAAAGGTGCTCCTGGAAGGGAAGCAGCTCCTCCACATGCTGTAACCCACACAAAGATGACTGAAACGGAACAAAATATTATCTGAAGTCCTAGCTAGGTTTCCCACTGAACTGTCTGAACGCTCTCAATCGCCCCCCCCGGCCCCCGTTTCTCTTTCGCGTTTAACTTGCTAGTATTTACCGTCAGTTGTCCTAAAAGCTATCAAAGTTCTTTCTGAGGCCAGGCAGGGGTTTTTGGTTGTTGGCTTTTTGTTTTTCTTGTTGTCGTTTTTATTTTTTAATATAGAGAGACCTGTCTAGAACAAATCAAGCAGTTAACAATATGTACCTAGAAAGTGTAAATAAAGCCAAGAATCAAGACAGTAGTGCAGAGCATCAGGTCTTGGGCCGGCAGTTGCCCCAGGTGACCTGGGGCAAGTCACCTTACCTCTCTGGCCTCAGTTTCTTCATTTATATAATGGGGCTAATACTGCCTGTCCTATATACTGACCAGTAAATTCTGACGATCAAGTGATACCACGTGAGTGAAACCATGTTTGCAGTTACCACAGTTCTAGCGAGAACCTACGGCCTATAAAGGAGGCGGTGCTGTCAGGACCGATCTAACACCAGAATGACCACAACCATGACCGTTTCCTTGGGGCCTCCTCTGCGACACAGATGACACACTAGCAGTCACTTTACCCACTAACAAAGTGATGTCAAATAAAAAGCTTTGGGTGGAAAGTTAGCAGTCATTAATTTTTTATATTCTTTGTAGTGCCTAGAAGAATGCTTTACACAAACAAAATGATAACAGGGCAAAAACAAGGCCTTTAGAATTAGTTAGGTTTGGTTTCAAATCCACCCTGTCATTTCTAGTTGTGTGATCTTGACAAAATTATTTAACTTCTCCAAGCGTCGTCTTCCTGATTTGAAGGATAGACACTGGCATACATGAGAAAAGGAATGGATGTGAAGGGTCTATCACAAGGGCTGACAAACAGCGGGTGTTCAATAAATGTTTATAAATTAATGTGTTCAATAATGGAGCAGGGTCTTTTTAACACTGTCCATACATCTTTTTCCTACTGATGCTGTTTGCACCAAGAAATAATATTAAACAGTTAGGTTTTTATCTAGTTCATAACTAACAAAACTGATTTAAAACAATAAAAACAGTAAAATATATTAACTAAAAACCAACATAAAATTTGCATTGCTCTGACAAAAATTTAGATCTGCAGAATTTGAGCTAGGAAATTTGGGCTCGTTAGAAATAAATGCCATAAAGCAAAAGAGAGAAATAAACCTACCATCCCACTGCAAAAGTTATCAGTGAAATTAACACATAGCAAATAATGAACCATGGATTCTAAGTTCCATGAACAACAACTGACTTTGATGAGAATAATTTCAGTTAAAAATAGGGAACATTATTAAAATATGTGCATTCATAAGCATAGAGTCGAAACATAGCGGGGATCAAAAACGTCCCTGGGATCAAAAGCATCCTATAAGGTCTTGAAAGTGACACAAAGAGAAAATGGGAAGCAGGACAGACAGAGGTCCCGTGATGATCAAACGGGCTTCTCCCCTTCGCTGGAAGAAATTAAGCTGTTGGCGCCCATCCCTTGGGAGGGCCAGGCGACAGCTGGGGAGAGCAAACACTTGAGTTTCTACGGGGGCAGAAGAGAGGATGGGAGCGTTTGCTCTATTGCTAACATCTGAGGTTTTCCTAGTTTGAAAAGAATTTTTTTTTTTAAGAAAAACTATGTAATTTTCCTGCAAGTATAAGAAAATATTACACAATAATTACAGACAGAAGGGAAATTGGAGTCTGTATAAGAGAGGGAATTTGTTCAATGGGCGTCTCCCCAGTTCTCTGGCTTTGAAAGACATCAGAGCAGAGATTCTCAACCTTTTTCATCTCCTGGCACACACAGACTAATTGCTAAAATTCTGTAGCATACCCAAAAATATGCACTTAGCCAATCTGACAAATAATAATAGGTATGCTTTTGATTCACTCACACCAGACAGCTATTGTTGTGTTGGCTGGTGTCCTTTTTCTTATTTGACAATCTAAGGGAAAAGAGGTCAGAGCCCCGGGCTGAACAGTGAGGTAGTGCATGTTTTAAAGATTCTTGCAGCACACCGGGTGAAAATCACTGGGTTAGAGGGTCTTGCAGGTGGCCGCAGGACACCCAACTAGGAAAATTCACGCAGCAGAGACACTGTCCTTCTGGCGTGGTTTTAGGACTTGGCCTGCTGTGCTTTGTTAAACAGATCACAGTCCATGACGGGGTTCCAGGAGTGAGGGGTTTGCCACGGCCCTAGGAATGGGGTCAGAGCCATTCTGCCAAGAGCCAGGCAAGGGAGGGGACAGAGGCCTACAGCAGGGTGGCCAGTCCCTGGACTGCATCGCCCTAGAGCTAGAATCCATAACCTGATTTCTGGGCAACGGTAAATGAACAGAAAAGCTTAAGAGAAATAAAGGGCATAGGTTATTTCCTAGCTATGTTTCCTTGAGGCTAATATTAAGTAAATTAAATAACAGTTAAAATGTAATGAGGAACTCCAGAAGTAGAACTTAAAAATTTGCTGTGAATAATTCACGACACCTATCCAAGGGCAACTACGACCTGCAGGCCTGTCGCCTTCTCATGTGACAGAACAAATTCCCTCTTAGCGTCTCACTGAGTGTACACACACTTCATCCCTTTTGCTCCTCAGGTCAGTGGGACGGGGGAAATGACCATCCCCTTTTCATCGGTTAAGAAAAGCCCTCAAGATTAACAGGGAAAAGAGTTATTTAGAGGGAGGAGTGCGACCAGAACTCGAGTATCCCATCAGCCCTAAGCTCCCGTCAATATACAACCCAGTGTCTACAAGAATGACATGATCTTTTGCGAGGCGTGAGCCTCTCTAAGAATCCAATAAAAAATTTTAGGTCCTTGCTCCAGAAAAATACATATATGTGCAATATTTATCATTAATTTCAAGAGAGTTATGGAGTTTCTCCATTCCACGCGAAGCCCGTGCGCCCGGCGGGGCGGGCTGACTAGGCCCTGCGAGGTGCAGTTCGCCTTCTCCAACCCCGTTCTTTAATCACTGGAACCCAGGTACTCTTTAAAGGACACTCCCCTTGGGCCACCAGTTAACTATGGAGGTCATTTGCACTTCCTTAAACTCCTCCTGTGTACACAGAAAAGCAAACAAAATATTCCCCCAAAGCAACATTAAAGGTCTGATTTCAACCCACAAAACTACAAGAAAATGGAGATCTTTAGCCAGGCTACATATGTGTAGTCACAGATGACTTGAATGGGTATTTAGTTGATAGACCTGGCTTTTGGAGCTATCATTTCCGGCATGAATGGTAATTTTCAGTCTCTGTTTTCTTATCTTAGAGATATATAGACTAGTTTTTATAACACATCCAGGGGTCTTTGTAGCAAAATAAATTACACAGCAATTCCTCTGAGTACTGGCCTGTGGGGGCAATACTGATCAGCTTACTAAAGGCAAGAGAACTAGCTGAAGAAGGGCCCACCCGCCGCCTGGGGGCAGGCACCCCACCCCAGGGGCTGGGGGTCCTGGAACGCAGAGCCGGTGTGCAGACCCAGCAACGGAAAGGTGGAGCTCCAATAAAATGCATGGTCACTGTCCCCCAGGCCTCACACATTTGGGAGTGAAGGCAGAGGTAAGGGGCACTCTGACCTTTCTTTCTGCTTGAGTTAGATTCTCAGGCTGACCTTTAAGCTTCAGAAAGTTTTGCAGAGGAAGCAGGAACCAGAAAACAAGTGAGACTTCCACAAAAGAAACTGCCAACGCTTTTCACCGGGACGCTGCCGGGAAACCCTGGAGAAAGCCCCACAACGGCTTCCCTACGGAGAGGCCGCCGGCGAGTTTCCAGCTTCTTCATTCTCCTCCAGAAGGTTTACTTCAGAGGGCTGCTCACAGCCGGACCAGCCCAGGCAGAGTTTGACTCGCCGGTGCTCTGTCCTGAGACCCTCCTCCGCTGTAGGTTGTAGTATATTGGCTTTTACTTCAAGGGTACTAATTGTTTCCTGGTGGTTACAGTTTGAACATTTTACACTGGTGTAAATATGAGTCAAAGTGAAGACCCATTTCGCCTGTGCAGTCTATATTTTTCAAAATTTTCATAACATCATATTTCATTTTATTCTCACAGAAAGCTGATAAAGTAGGTGCATTTCTAATCCAGGTTGAGAAAGGCCTCTCAGTAAATCATGAAAGCGTTTATTTTTCAAATTAAAGCAAAACTCAAGGTTGCAAAGAGAACAAAACTATAAAACCAAGGAGACTTGCTATGCTAATTAGAATTTAATGAAATTAAATAAAACCTTTGACCTGGGCTCTTACAACTAAACATGTAGGTGCGTCTGATCACATCAAGTCCCGCGGGGAACCTGGGCCATGACCGAGAAGGTCTGTGTGGCCACCGGGGCGGAGCTCCGAGGGCAGCGTAAGAAACGATTCGAGGCCGGAACGCACGTGCTCATCCGGACCCTGAATCTGAGTCTATTTTCAAACCGTAATTTATAGCATCTCTCACCTTTTTCTCAAAGTCAGGGTGTTGCCTATTTTGAACCACAAATCAAACTGTACACTTTTGGTTCGGTGTACTATAATTACAGCATTGAAAAACCTGCTCTGACGAAAGAAGTATCAGCTCTAGAAAATAGTTTGGAAAACAGGAATAAATTCCCAGCTCCACACATTATTACCCAGAAGGCCACGCAGTACAAAAATGTTATCAACTCCACTTTCTTACCTGCTTTTCAAGATAAACTCCTATGTGGCACCAGTAAGGTCTCCTTACAGTAAAGCCATGTCCACATCCCAGTGGCCAAGGCACCAGTGCACCTAGGACTCCGTAACAACAAACGCTCTACAATAAGTAAGTGGAGGGCACAGGTGCTCTCCACACCTGTTCTCTCGTGACAAGGTCAATCTCTGCAAGCCGCTGAGCTCACAGGAGGGGAGGAGAGCGGGGGCCTTCGGCAGCCTTTGGTATGTCGTCAAGCAGCAGCCCCCACGCCTGCCAACTGTTTGCACCTTTTCCAGCTTCACGCACAAAATCAGCTCCTGCCCAAAAAATCCATTGTGCAATAACAAAATGTCCACCAAACAAGAGACCAACGGACAAAAAACCACCTGGACAGCAAGACACAGGAGAACTGTATCACTGTACTCTTGCCTTGGGGTTCAGATGGCTTAAAGGGCCGGGTCATTCTAGAAGGCTGTGTTTCACTTTGGACTTTATCATGTGAGCAGCAAGAAGTAACTGGGAGATTCTAGACAGGAGAACAGCACCATTAAATTCCATGTTTTAGTGAGCGAGTTCATTCTGGCGGCACGGTGGGAGACGCAAGGAAGTCCCAGGGTCTGGAGGCCACTGTGGTGGCCCAGAGAAGAGACAGCCAGAGCCTGGAGGAAGGTCGTGGTGACGGCGAGAAGGAAGGGGAGCTACTTCAGGGGCGCGCTCAGTGGGCGGGGCCAGGTTATCGGAGGTGAGGGGAAGACAGTGTATATGGGCAATGAAGCCAAGACCATGCATATAACTTATCACAACCGATTAACTATCAAAGAAATTACAGAGATGCAGAGGACTCATGGAGTTAATTTCACTTCTATTTCCTTACCTTGGCAGCAGAGTTTGATACTCCATGTGTAACATTTCGAATAAGGCCCCCGACATTTCCGTACTTTATCAGTCCAGTAACCCCTTCAGAAACGTCATTCAAAAGTCCCATGGGATTGCCAAGAAAGTCCACCGACCCCAGGATCCGAGCTGCCTGGCTGAGGAGTTCCTGTCAAACAGGGAGAACCAAGAAGAGCAGCACCTGTTTACATCTGCAGACAGTGTCCCAAGCACAAAGGTCAGCAATCAACCTCGTCCTCCATTCCCACCAACACTGACAACTACCTTGTTCTCATCAACAAGCCCCTACCCTTTCATGAGCTCCGGTTAAACTCCCAAACGCACATACCCCACTGGCTGCCTCCAGTACTCACACATTGTTCTTATAAATATTCTTCAAAGCTGTTCACAAGAATAAAAAAGGTGTGAAACAGGAAACATTCTTTACACATACTGATATTAGTAGATCCACGATACCCCCCTTTCCATTGTTCCTACAAAAAGGAATTAATCAGCAGCAGAGAGAATCTGCAAAGGAAAGGGAGGGAGGCCAGGAGGTCTGCGGTCCCGCGTCACAGGTGGAGGGGCAGTGCGCATTCAGACCTATGAAGCGACCCTCGCTTTCGGGATACCTCCACCGCTGGGTTTCAGGTTCTAGGGAGAGCTGCTCTATCAGTCTCCTTACAGTTCAGTGGAATTATCACCAATTAGGAAAAGCAAGGAAGGAAACATAAAAGGAGAGGAGGAAAATGGGAGGGAGGACAGAGAAAAAGCAAGAATGGAAAATATTTTAACTTTGAAAACTAAATGAATTTGATATGATTGTGACCTATCTATTCATTAAGGAGTATGCCTTGGCTTTATCTTTTGGTCTTTGCAGCTTGGATAGTAAATATAAAATGGAAAATGTCCAACTTGATTTAAAAAATTTTTTAAGTTCAACTCTAGGGCAGGATCTCACAAGCTCTAATAACACTGGTATGGTTGTTGAAAGGAGGCCCATGCCTGGTAAATAAAGAGTTCACAGTATTTTGTGTTATCATTAAGGCATCAGCTAAACCCTTAAGAGTTGTGACTAATCTCGTGGAAGCCCCTGAGACTAGTTCTGAGAGACAAGACTAACGGCTCATAAATCAAATGCCCTGTTTTGGGATTTTCACGAGGTATACGGGCTTCATGGGCTGTGACCTGGCCCATAATTCAACAATCAGAGCTGGAATGTTTAATTGGGTTCTCCGTACTAGTGTCTTAGTAACCAAATTTCCCAAACAACTAAAACAAACATTCTGCTTACGCTCCAGCCACTAAGTACTTCTCCAAATCTCACCTCCTGGAAATGTTTGAGGATGTCGTTGATGATGAACTCCTTGGTCTCGTAGGGGTGCACCCGAGTGAATGGATCCAGATTAATCACAGCATCTTCAAACCGAATCAGTGGGAATCCCAAGGTGCTTTTTAAGGCCTAGTCAGGGAAGGAAGGAAATGACACGGTTCAGCCAACACGACGGCCTTTCAGGGTACATAATTCTGGATCCCGGGAGCGTTACAAGTCATGTCAACTTTCCCATGAGAGCCGAGGTTCTGATATTTATAAACAAGCATTTTTCGCTATAATTATAAAGTAAAATATGAGAAAAAAATGTATATATCACCCAAAGTAATATATCACCCACAGAAATAAACACTAGTAGCTTCACAGCATAATTCTCTCAGATGTTTTGCGTCTGTATGTCTGTCTGTTTACTTTCTGACTGACGTGCTCCTACACCACACACGCGGAAAGGTGTACCAGTCAAATGCACAGGCCAGTGATTCTCCCAACGTGCACATGACCGTGGGGCCATCCAGACGTCCTGGAAGCGCCCTGCCCCATCCATGGAGGTCCAGTCACTACTCCCTCTTCCCAAGTCACCGCTCTTCTGACTTCTATCACCATGGATGAGTTTTTCCTGCTTTGAGTTTTATACAAACGAACTCGCCGGTCTGTATGTTGTTCTGTGTGACATCTTCCAGTCAACATTAAGTTTGTGAGGTTCCCTGAGGTGCTGCACACAGCTGTACGTTACTGACTTTTACTGCCTCTTTGCACTCTGATGTGTGAATAAAACACTCTTCGATCGCGGCTGTCGATGAGCGGCGTGTTGTGGGATGACGCCCGACCAACTGGGCCACACGGCGAAACCTAGATAACTTTGCTAACTAATGTCACCACAATAGGTTCAATAAAACTTTAAAAATACAAAAAATAAAACATCCCCCACCCCCAAATTAAAGAAAGAATGCACACAGTCAACCTCGGCACACACGGCCACGCAGGTCCCCGCGCAGCGGGCTGGTTTGCGCTCCCTTCGGCAGTCTGGGAGGCTTCTGACTCTACGGCCTCTTCGATACTTGGTATGGACAGCTTTTTTAAAAAACAAATATTCTGAAGGGTGCGTAATGGTATCCTTATGGTTTTAATGTCCATTTTCCTGCTGACGAATGAGATTAATCACCCTTGAATATGTACTGGCCATTTGGATATCCTTTTTTTGTAAAGTGTCTATGCAAGTCTTTTGCTCATTTTTTCTAGTGGGTTGTATGGTTTTTGGGGGGCGTTTGTTTGTTGGCATATTGCTTTGTAGGAATTTTTCTCATACATCCTAAATATAAGTCCTATGTTGAATGTAAACTCATATAAGTATCTTCTCCCACTCTGTGACGGGTCTTGTTACCCTTGATAGTGTTCTGTGATGATCAGATTTTTTTTTTTTTTAATTTGAGAGTGTGTGTGTATGAAAGCTGGGGGTAGTGAAACACAGGAGGGCTTAGGACAGAAGAGGCAACAGGAGAGAGCCAAGGCAGGGCTGCTCTGGATTCTAGGAATGAGAGGACAGAAATGAGCCTAGGTGGGCTGCTCTGGCTCCCTGAAAAATAAAAGTCACAGTGAAAGAAGTGAGCCAAGGTGGGGTTACTGTCAGCTCATTGGGGAGCAGAGAAAAGGGGGCTTTGGAGGCAGGCTCAGGGGGTTAGGCTGGGAAGCACTGCTGCTGCCCAGTGCTCCCCAGGTTCTAGCCTCGTGGTGTCCTTTGGACTTTAGGAGGTGTGTGCCTGTTGGAGGGAGAGAAGGCAGAAGGACGCCGGACATTCTTAGTTTTAATGAAATCCAACTTACCAATCTTTGTGTCCAGGTTAAGAAATTGTTATCCACACCAAGGTTATAAAGATATTCCTATACTTACAGAATTTTTATTGTTTACTCTTCACATTAAAATCTATAAGGTACTTGGGACTTGATTTTTATGTGGTGTGAAGTAGAGATCAAAAATCCATTTTTTTCCAAATGGATTTCTAATTGACTAATATTTATTGAAAAGATCATCCTTCCCCCAAATGTAGTACAAGTATAAACTTTACCATATGATGGGAGACCCAAAAAATGGAATTTATAAAAAATTGTGTATTTCCTCTTACATGTTTAGACTTCAGTCAGCTTCAGAGTACTCTCCATTTGATGTAATATACCTATGGAGACAGTTTTTTCGCAGCTCAAAACGGTTTTTGAACTCATCGATTTTGATGTTTCTGCAGTTTTCTTGTTTCACCTCTTCCATACTGGCAAAACATTTCCCTTTGAGGACTTTTTTCATCCAGAGAAACAACGACAAAAAAAGTCACTCAGGGCAAGATCAGACGAATAGGGTGGGTGGGGTGCCGGGGTCATGCCATTTTTGGTCAAAAGCTGCTGAACACGCAGCGTGGCATGGACAAATGTGCTTATGAATCACCCCTCATGAAATGGGGGACGTGTTGGGTCTTCAAAAAAAAAAAATTCACTGAAGCCAAATGTAGCCTCTCACACCACCACCGGTTGGTACACTGACTCAGATGGGTTCCTAGAAAATCCACCTAGTGGGGGAAGCCTGTACTATAAGGGGCCCACCCTCCAGAAGATAATTCTGGGTTTTCTGGGGTCCCTCCCTGTAAGTCAAGTGACTGTATTTATGTATCTGTTTCTGGATTCTCTTTTCTATTTCATTTTTTCCTGCCTTTTGCCAATACCACACACAGTATCTTAATCACTGCAGTTTTACAGTAATTTCTGAAACCCAACAGTGAGGGCTCTCCAACTTTGTTCCCTTCATCGAGGTGTACCCCCATCACTCTTCATACTTTCCATTTCCAAAGAACTTAGAATCAGCCTGACAATCTGCCACATAAAAACTGCTGAAATTTTCACCAAGATTGATTGAACCTACAGATCAGTTTGAGGAGAAAGGGCAACTTTGTAACACTGACCCTTCCAATGTGTTAGTATAGTATGCCCCTTTAACTATTTAGGTCTCGTGATATTTCTCTCAAAAACGTGTTTCCTGTGTAGACGCCTTGTACACCCTTTGTTGGATTTATTCTTGGGTATCTGTGGTAGATTAAAAATGGCCATAAATTCTTTGTACCTTCTTCTGTTAGTGGAGTCTACCTCCCTTCCACGTGAATCTGCACTGATGTGTACTTTGCTTCAACCAATAAGATGCAGCAGAAGTAACTGTGTAACATCTGAGCCTGGGCCTCAGAGACCATGGAATTTCTGCTCTTCCCTTTTCGATGCTTCCACCATGTGAAGAGGGTGAGACTGGCTTCCCTGATGATGAGTCTCAACTCATCTTCATCTGAGTCTTCATTCGGAAGGAGGTTCTTTTGACAGCCACCGCCACCCACTTGACATATGACTAATCCAGCTTACATCATTCGGTCTCCACCGATGGCCAGATGACTACAGCCACATGAAACACCACAGGTGAGTGCAGCAGAGACACCACCCAGCTAAGTCCTGCCCGAACTGCTGACCCACACAATTATGAGCAAAGAAAGTGGCTGTTTTAGGTCACTAAGTTTTGCGGTGATTTGGCAACAGATAATGATACTGCATTTGATACTTTCTTAACACTTTGATGACATCCTTCCAATTTTCCTTTTCTCTGTACTTGGTTCTGACATGTAGAAACGTAATTGATTTTTGTGGGTCTGTTTCTAGTGTCTGTGTTTTCTCTTGGTCCTATTTCTTGGTAGCTGGGTAACTTGTGATCAAACGCAACATTTTGTACGAAAACTTATAGGGACTTTGCATGAGTCTTTAGCTTCCGGCAGGCAGTTAAAGGGGCTTAATCCAATCAGGATTTGCGCATTCTCAAGGCTAGATTTCAGTCTGTATAAAGGCCTGGTACAGCCCTTCGGTGGTCTCCACTGAAAACCAATTCTACTCCTCCATTTTTACTCCCCCCACAGCGTCATCAAACTCCTAAAAGGTCTTTTCAGACGTTCAGTCCTTGGCTGCCGCTTTTTGCTTGGCTTTGACTAGTTTACTTAGAAATTGGCACCTGTCTCAAAAAATAAAGCAGCCCAGACTACCAGGGTCTCTTTCCTGCCCATCCCTTCTCTATAACACATTAGCCAGTCAATTACCAGCTCTCTTAGTAGCAGAGAAGTCCAACTTTTGCTCCCTGCCAGCCTCATGAGACTGCCAAATGCTTCACTCCGATTCTCCCCCTTTTGGCAGCTGCTTTCTGCCTGACTTCTCTACCTTTCTCCCCACCACACTTACAAATTAGAAATGTCTCAAGAATAAAAGCAGAGTAAATGTTGCACTCACCTTATCAAGTTTCCCTCCTCTCATAAATCCTGGACCCTTGAGTCCTGTCTGTCTTGGTAGCTTTCCAATACCTTCAAACAGGCTATTGGATTGTTTTCTTTTTTTTTAATCTAGCATTTCTTGTAGTTCTCAGCTGATTTGGGTCTACTATAAGCCAGTTAATAATTTCTGGATATGGTTTATTTTCCAATTATATTTTTATTTAACATGATTGATATTTCAAGGATTTTAGAGAGCATGCCAAATTCTTCTTCTTTTTTGAATGTGAAAACACTTATTCATGCTAATAATGTTAGTACATTTCTGATCCCCTTAGAGTTTAGCCTTATGTAGAGTATGAATAATAAATCTAATTTTACATTTTCTATATGGCTATCTAGTTAGTCTAACAGCACTTATTAAAACACCTATATATTTCCCGCTGAATAACATGCCTTTATAGTAAAATTTCATGTGCAATGTAATGGAATTTCTATTTTATTTTCTTACTTTTAAAAAATATTTTAGCATGTATTTTCAGAGGCTGCCTCAAATTCTTTTGGAACCAGAGTATGTTCATAATTTAAATGAAATCATATAACTGAAGATGACACTTTCTAAAACCAGAGAATGGGGAAACTTTTTTTGTAACTCAAAATTCAGATTCTAAGAGGCAAAAGACTGATAAATTTGACAAATTAAAAATAGAAAGCTAGCCCTGGCTGGTGTGGCTCAGTGGATTGAGCGCCGGCCTGTGAACCAAAGGGTCACTGGTTCGATTCCCAGTCAGGGTACATGCCTGGGTTGTGGGCCAGGTCCCCAGTGGAGGGCGCACTAGAGGCAACCACATATTGATGTTTCTCTCTCCCTCTTTCTTCCTCCCTTCTCCTCTAAAAAAAATAAATAAAATCTTTTTAAAAAAAAGAAAGCTTTTGCCTGACTAAACACACACACACACACACACATACCAAATACAAAGAAAAAAAACAAATGAAAAGCCAAAGGAAAAATACCTGCAAATTATATCACCCACAAAACTAACATGAAGAGCTTCTAATGTTAGAGGAGATAAAAGACTCATCATATGATTTTTAAAATGGACAAGTGATATAACCAGACAGTTTAGTTCAGAGAAAAAAATGGCCTCTAACATATGGGTTAGGAGAAGGAGGAGCTGAATAAAAGAAAACTGTGAAAAAGAGAAGAAACAAGTGGAGTAAGAAGAGAACTAGAAAGGACAGACGTCGAGAGGTCAGGAACATCAGATAAGACCAAGGACCCTGCGAAGGACAGAACAGAGGTCACGGGGTTCAGCGCTTTGGGAAGTCAACTCCTAACCTCCTACTAAATAACTGGAGAACAAAACATTTGAGAGACTAAGAGCATCCTGAAATTAATTCAGACGAACATGCTAATTCAGCTTAACAGTCTCCTTTTTATTATAAGTAAAACCAAAGACATGTTAAGAGGGCAGCCTAAACTGACGTAGACAGTTATTAGTATATCTGAGGCTTGAACATGCTCATTTTCACAACAGTAACTACTGATTAGGTGGAACGCTTGAAGACCAGAATGGAGGGTTATGTTATTTCTCCAGAAAAACTCCGCTGTTCACTCACATGAGCCTCGATCTTCCACGGGTGAATGACGATGAGGTAATAGGCACGCGTTCTTTTTCTCACTTCACTGACAGAGAAACTGAGGTCCAGTAGGCTTAACCGTTTGCTTAGAGATAGACAACAAATATGCTGGGAAAGCCGGGCGCTGCCACCAGCTCAGCAGCTTGCTTGGTCAATACCGCCCTGAGCACTGCTTTCTTCTCAGAGATGCGAAAATGACATCAAAACAAAGGCTTAAGGCAAAAAGCTGATACCCTAGCGTCCTCACTGCAACCAAACTTTGAAGAGGAGGGACCACACAGGCTAGGAAAGACTCTGAAACCTGTACTTGTCAGAAGCCTCACCAGAAACGCTATCCCCTTTCTGACGGGGCAGCGTGCTTTGTCCGAACCAGGGAAATATTCTGGCCCTTCAATAAAAATGATCTTTACCTTGCCATTTAGTGCTTTTGGGCCCCCACATTTGACAACGCTGACATCCAGCTATTGGTATGAATTATCCTGCCACCTTCAGGTTGTTCTGGTCAAAGTAAAGAAGATGAGAGGGAAAGAGCCACACGGGACTTTTCCTTATGTGCAGTAACTGAAGGTCTAATCAGATACAGTAGTACACAACGTTGGAGCTTCTTTACTCAAGTAGCAGTTTCCTGCTATAAAATGGATTCTGGGGGAAACAATCTGCGCTCAGAAGTTCCTAATAAAAATAGGAAAGTGTCTATTCCTACCTCTGCCAGACAAAAACCGCTGAAGTCTTCCAGAAACTTTTATCGAGTCGAAAGAAGAAATACCTGTCCATATGCCATAAGGTCCCAGATCACAAGCCAGTCCCTGGGCCACATCCTCTCCTTTCTTAGTTTATCCTGCACTAAACAAAACTGTCTGGAATTCATTCTTTAAAGGTTTATTTATGGCACATAGAGACTGTTTATGTGAAGCAGGGTATTTGCCCATTTCCCTCCTGGGACGGTGTTTAAAACTACAGGGATATTTCCCTCTCTGGCACTTTCTGAAATACAATTAACAATACCGGATCTTTTTTCCTTTAACAAATCTGGTTTTTATTTAGGAAGGGGAGGAAAAAAGTAAAGGGTCTGAAGTTTCCCAACAAATTATTTCAAGCCTTTGAGAAGACAGTTTTAGGCTTTTTAAATAGTGTCTTTGTTTGAAATTCCCCCTCACCCCCACCCTCTTGCTCTCTGACCATTAAAATGTGGGTTTTCTTCCAAACTAGATTGCTCAATTAAAGCCCTTCTTTTGTAATACCCCCATGCTCTGAATGGGAAAAGAACTGCTGTAGGCCACCTTGTGAAACCTTTTAAAGGCTCCTGGCCTCTTTTGATCTTTATTTAAAAAAAGAGAACACGTAAGCTACCTGGCATTTTCGATATTACTCTGCTACTCTCCAACAGGCAGGCTTGGGAGAATAAATGGGGCGGGGGGCACTGTGCTTTCCTCTGTGCATTTGCGAAATGGAACTTATTTTCTCCCCCCTCTCCCATCACGGAGGGAGGAATCCAACTGAGACAGCAGATGTGAAGCTGCTTTGAGTCCTTCTGAGCAGACACTCTACCTGTAATAACGCACCCTCACTGTGCACCTGAAGGCTTCACTCTGAGGTTTCTGACAGCCTCTCTTCTGGCCTGGAGTCAAGGGAATCAAGATAATTATTCCTTCAGCACCACAGACGGGGTTACCTTTCAGTCAGGCTCCTGTGCCTCCTGCTGCGGGACGGGCTCCGCTTCCTAAGCGCACCCTCTCCGCCGCTACACGTCAACTCAAAGCGCACACTGCTCTTCCTGAGAGCAGCCAATAAAGGGGTATTAGTCTGTTAGGAAACTCTTTGAATAAATGACATTATTTTATGAGTCCCAGACTCCACCAGGAGAACTCAAGACACAGTAAAATGGTGACTTCCACAAGCTGAGAATTTAACTCTGAAGTCCCAATTCCCAGCTCCTTGCTTGAAACATTAACGTACCCCACTCAGAGGGGCCCCAGCCCCACACCTCATAACGTGGCTGCTCCACCAAATTTACTTAACAATCATTTGAAAAATGCCTTAAAAATGTTTCCTAAACATAGTGCCAAACGAAACATTCGCCTCAAATGACTCCCAGTCCCCTGTGTGCAGAGACCATGCGAGCGACAAGGCCACGTAACTGGGGGTCTGGAGCCGCTTCCACTGGAGCAAATCGCACTGCATTTGTCAGTCGCGGGGAAAGTTTTCTGCTGGGAGCAATTTGAAAGGAATATTTAGGTGTCTGTGTTTCTTAGTAAGATGATTTAAAAACAAGAAGCCCTTAACTTTCAGGAAATGCTTAACATTGGTCTGTTGGGTGAATGCCAAGTGTTCTGGGGGAATATATACTTTATCAAACAAACCCATTCCAAAGGTCACAGAAGTCAAGTGGATACTTGTGGATATTAGCAAGATAGTGGTTTTCCCATGGTTTTCCCCCCCACTCCCATGCTAATTATAAGTATCTTCAGTCTCCTGGGAAACATGAAATGGAAGCAAATTAAGCAGATGGGAGGGCCAGCACGTCGGGAAGGGCACCCTGCCCTGTTCCCAGGACAGCTACAGGAGCGACCCCTGCTCCCCAGGCCCCGACCGCACGTCCCACAGCGCGGCCCCAGGCTGCCGCCGTCACGAAGCAGTCACTCTGGCCCTGTCCTCCAAATATGATCTGACGCTGACCAGACTACTGTCTCGGTACCTGCGAGTCTATTTTAGAAGTTGTGCGCTGGCGAGCTGTGGACCACATGAGGCCCACACATGTGTTTTGTTAGGCCCACAAGGTTTAAAAAAAAACACAAAAGAACTCAAATTGGTTGCCAATGTTTAAAAACCAGGAGATTCCACATAAAACCCAGATTTCCGGCTTTACTTTAAAAATCTGAAGATCTGGCAGCACTGGGTTCACACTCTCCTAGGACAACCGGCTGGAGCTGAGGCTCACTGCCCCTTCAGCCGGCGTGTACACACACCGTGGGCCACGGTCCCCACTGTACTGGTCACTAACTTGCATCGTTAGCATAGTTCCTGTAGGCATCTGCCTTTATTATCTCAGGTTTATTACTTAGCTGTTCGTGTCGAGCTAATCCTGTTCTGAAAGACAAACCATCTTGCAGCATCTTAAAGGGGGGAGCATGGGACAGTGGAAAAGTCTTAGACTGGTGGTCAGCAGCAGGTGGGTGGACGCCTTGGTAACCATCTCCAAGTGCAACAGAGGAAAAGAACCAAAAGCGATGGGTGCAAGCCGCATACACAGTCAACCTAAGGAAAGGCTTCCCGTCACCTGGGTTCCATTCCGGCTCCCAACACTACGTACACAGGCTTGAGGGATAAAACACAGCCAATTCCGACACCCTTCTTACTGAGCAAGGGGATCGCTGAGGACTCTTACGGTTCTAAAATTCTCTGACTCCTTATATTCTAGGGGGCAGCATAGTACAGAAGGAAAATATGGAGAGAGACTTTAGAATCGGATAGGCTTGGATATGAATCCCAGCCCTATCCCTTACATCGAATGGATTTCGTTGCAGCAAATGAAGGCGGTGTTCAGGCTGTATCGGTCAGCTACATGTCACAATGACCTGGAGAAGTGTTATGTCCCAGCACGGAGGGGAGACAAGGCCACATCTCTGTGGGAAGTGGGTATGCAGCCAAGTCCTTCTTGAAGGTCAGAGACATTTCTAGTGTCAACCAGTCAAGATGAGGCAGACAGAGGGGAGGAGAGGGCTGGAAGGGCAGGCAGGTCTCGGGCACAAAGGAAGATACTATCTTGGTTGCAGCTTTTCTCTTGGGTCTGGGAACAGCTCTAGAAGAGGAGGCTTTCACCTCATGGCGATAAGCCCAGAGCTACACAGAGGGTAGAAGGGTTTTAATATAATTCTCTGTGTCTTCTCTTTTTGTTACGCCTTAATCCTCAGCAAAGTCATACTTAAACATGTTTAAAAAGGAATACACACACACACACACACACACACACGTATGAGTCAATAAATCTTCTAAAAAAGGAAACCTGTAAGAATGTCTGCTACATGTGATGCTGGACAGAAAAAGTAAAGAGTGAACACACTTATTCTTTTCCAAGGAAAGGTCATTTTTTAAAACTTATCCAGACACCAGCTCACCTTCAGGTCCAGGGGTAGCTTGCTGGAGGTGAACACACTCAGCCTGATTTGGGGAATGCTGATTTTGAGGTTTTCAAAGTAGTAGCGAACTGGCGTGCCACCTTGCTCAGCCGTCTTTTCATGGAGGTTTTCATCATATTTTTCAACCTCTGGTACAAAGACAGAATTGCTTTATAAAAAATAAATCTCTTGAAGTCTTATGATTCAAATACTTGATTCACACTTTCAAAAGTTCATGTAAAAATGTAAACATCTACCTCTCTAAATTTAGTTTTTTCAGGGTTCAGTAATATATACAGTATCCTGATGCCATTTCTTTGTAAAAGCAGGTTTGTTTCACATTGTTTATCAAAAAAGTACAATAGCTCTATCTTTTGATTTGTGACTACGCCGCCTGGCAGATGGCATCTTTGGCAAAAATAATCCAGGTGGGAAAGCCAGGGGTCACGGGTGTGCTGCTGGTAACGAGTTTTCTAAAAACCACGTTGTCGTCATCAGTGGCCTAGATTTCCTGAATTTACTTCGTAAGATGATATCCGAATAAGTATTTGAAATGTAGTTTAACTGAATCATCATGAACAACATGACCAATAAATAATGAATCTGAAAACACAATGCCTTAAAAAGAAGCAGACTGCAGGCTACAGAGAACTGACGTCAGGACAAGAAGCATCCCCTCTCCCGAATGGCGAACGTCCGTTTCGATAGCACAGTCACGGCATATTTTTCACTTATCTCATGAAGTAAAATGGGCAACATGGGCTAAAACACAGCGGTGGGCGCTCTGACTCAGTGCTGTGCCCACACCCATTCGGGTAGCTTATTTTCACTTGGTTTCATGTGTCTTAAAAATAAAACCAAAGACATTACACAAAGATAATTAAAGTATTAATTATCAAATAAATTAATGCTTTAAGCTATTACAGTTCTATTTAGAGAAAAAAAGAAATAAGTTAAAAAAGAAAGAAAAAAAAGATACTGCAACAGAGACCAGCTTATCTGTACTCAGGAAACAAGAGGGCGGGGGGACACTCCAATGAGGGGCACGCAAGGCGTTTACAGAGGCCTCCATCTGCCCTACCACGCTTGGCGGGGCGGCGGGGCGGCAGGGGGAGGGGAACATATTTACAGCAACTCACAGGAAAAGCATGTGCCATCAGATTCTAAGTAAAACTTCTCAGGAAGGTACCAAAGACAAGTACCTGGCAGGGAGGCTTTCAAGTGACTGTCTGAGTGTAAACAAACACTGGTGTTCCAACCCAAAGTGGAAAACAGCTCTGTACACAGAGCATCTTGTTCTTAATGCCAAATACACTTAAAGCTTAATTTAAATTCCAAGTCTGGAATAAAAAGGGAAAAAATCTTTTGTTTGTGCGGTGTGTACACACGCGCAAATGCACACACGTCCCAGGGGTTTCACTTTTTCTAACCAATATGAGCAATAAACATAAACGCCGCTATCTTATCATTTCTTCAGGCTCAATTTTTACTTTAGTCTTCAAAAGACTAAGCATTACTGATTTTCTCTAGGCTGTGTAAGTCCCGCAAAGGCCACGATGAGGAATCTAAAATAAAGAGACAAGAGCTAAATTATTCCTGTAGCACTTCTAGAAAGTTTAGGCTTTTCAACAGTTTATCTTACTCTCCTCTCCAAAGAAGAGTAAAGTAACTAAAAACCTTTGTAAAGCATAAGGGGATGAATGTAAAAAGTTAAGGGATTGAGGCCAGCCAGTTTTTTCCCTCAACTAAACCAAAGGAACTGCCAAAGGGATTTCTGATCCGTGGCCCTGAGTCTGTTTCATAAACAAAGGTTAGGAAACAAAGTGGTTTGCTAAATAACTAACATCACTTCTGTTAGGCTGGTGCAGCAGGGTCGACAAATGCAAAACAAAGAAGGCTAGCGCCCTGCCTCCCAGCGGCTTACCGCCGGGCGTTCCAGAACACCTGGGAGCGGCTTCCTTCACGCACAGGCACACCTCGGTCTGTCAACGGGCAATACTTCTGACAGAGAAAAACCGAAACACAAGCCTTCCTAGGTCAGGCTATGGAGTGGAAAGGGAGCTTGTCAGGCCCTCAAAAAACCTGCTTTCGCAGGCAGGCTAGACAACGGCGCCGCTGGGCCAGCCCCCAGAGACAGACCTAGACCCCCGGACATTACCGGGTCCTGCCTGGGCGCAGCCGAAGCAGCTCAGCAGCTTGAGGAGGAGCTTCTCTTCGATTTGCACGGTGAGTCTCCGGGCCGTGACCATCAGATGCTGGAGGTGAAGAGATTCAGGTTTACAGAGCGAACCCCAGGGGAACTCTTAGCTTTTCTGTGCCACTAAGAAGGCCCCACTGGTATGATATGGTTTCTTTCCTCAACGTGATTCGATAGTCCTACTGCTGAATTACTTCTGGCTCATCTCTTTCTACACTGTTACAATTAGCCAAAAGTTCCAGACGTTTAGACAATTCACCACCCTACTGCCTGGCTCTGAGGGCACCTGTGTCCGCTTAGTCAGGGTACCTTCGGACGCACGGTGGCGGGCAAACCCCGCGGTCCTGAGCTCGTGTGGTTGGCAGCAGGTTTAAGGAGCAATAGGGCCGGCTTGTGGATTTGAGGCTTGGTCTTATGATGCCGGTGACATAGGACCAGAAATATGGGAAGTAACCTCTTTGTCGGCTCCCACTTTTCCAGAATTTGCCGCTGTAACAGCTAGCTTGTACACACAGACTTCTCCAGGAAAGAAAATATATCATTCTGAATTGTCTGCTTTTAGTAAACGGTGCGGCAGCTTCCGTCAGATCAGAGCTATCGGTCCCAAGGCCAGACCCCTCCTACCCCGTTTTTCGGCAGTCTTCCGGGTTACTGTTTGAATAACATATCTGGAGCATGCCTGATCCTCATCAGTCGAGGAGATGCTATGCTTTTCCAGAGGCTCTGGCCCCAGTGGATTCAGAGCTACCACCTGCAAGGTCCTCGAACCCACCACTGAGAATATAAAGTCCTGAGAGGAGTTCCTGCCAGTTCCTTTACACAATTTAATAAGCCACTTGTCCCTTAATCCCCCAGGACTATTTCCAGCCACACCCTGCCCTGCCACTCTGACGGTGCCCCGCGAGAGAACGGGCGAACCCTCCACCTGGCTCGGCCCTGCCAGCCTACCTTGTAGATGTTGGTCAGCGCACTCTTACTAGGGAGCTTCACGGCGTTCACCTGCACGGCAGGGCCCGTCTCAACGACCTCATTCTCACTGCTCAGGGGCGTCACATAGAGCATGAAGGGCTGAGTGGTGCCGATGAGCTGATTGTCCACCTAGCACACGAAAAGGCAGCAAAACAAAACAAAAACAGACAGGTGGCTCAGTTCTCATTTTTACCTTTGACTGGGGTCTCACAATATGCAGGCCACTCAGGAAGGACCCTTGCCATGTGACTCTGCCTCCACGCCAGCTGTCAACATATATTCTCGCTGAAGACCCACAGTCTTGAGGAAGGTAGGGAAGGAGGATTCCAGGAATGATGTTACAAAGAGAGGAGCTGTCTTGACAGCACTGCAACAGAACTCAGGCAAAAATTGTCAAAATCAAGCGCCTGAGAACTCTGAAAGTTAACCAAAGGTTCACAACGATCCAGGGATCATGTAGTCAAGAAAGCTGGCATTTTCACTTGTCTCTCCCATTCGCGCTCCCCCAGGTCCACAGCAGCCTCGGGACACAACAGCCCTGTGACCGCGGTGGGAACGCAGCAGCCCAGCAGCCCGAGGACGGGCCTTAATGCGTTTGCAGCTCCCCCCGAGCTCCATTCCCAGACAAGTGCCCAGGTTTTGACTTGTCTGGCACCTCTCCCTTTCCTGGTATTGGTCATCTGTGCCCTCTCTTTTTCCTCCTGATCAGGTTGATCTCAAGGACCAGCTTCTTACTAGAATTTTTCTCTACTCTAGTTGCCGGTCTCTATTTCACTGACTTCTGCTGAGATCGTCATCATTTCCTCTCTCGTGCTTATTTTCGGGTTGCTGTTGGTGGTGTTCAGCTGCTTCGGCAGCATTCCACAAATTCTGATATGCTGTGTTTTCGTTCTCATTCAGTTCAAAATATTTTCTAATTTCTACTTTGATTTGTTCTTTGATCTATGGGTTATTTAGAAATGTATTGTTTAGTTTCCAAATATTTGGGGGATTTTCCTCTTTTTCCATTATATCTACTTTAATTCCACTGTGATCAAAGAGCATACTGCATGTGACTTGAATCTTTTTGAATTTGCTGAGAATTGTTTTATGGCCCAGAATGCGGTCTCTCTTGGAAATGTTTCCTGTGCACATGCGAAGAATGTGTTTTCTGCTGTTGCTAGGAGGAGTGTTCTTTGAATGTCAACTGGGTCTAGGGGCTGGTACTGCTGTTCAAATCTGATATATCTTTCATGATTTCCTGCTTATTCTATCAATTATTCAGAGAATGGCAATGAAATCTACTATAATTGTGTATTTGTTTTCTACTTTCAGCTCTATCAGTCTTTGTTTCATGTATTTTGAAACTCTGTCTAAATATTCAGGATTGTTATGCCCTCCTGATTAACTGACTCCTTTATCATTCGGAAATCACCTTCCTTACCCCTGGTAATATTATTTGCTCTGTGATTTATTATGTCAGGTATTAAGCTAGCCATTCCCACTTCCTTATGACTAGTGTTAGCCTGGTATATCTTTTTCCATTCTTTTGTTTTTAACCTATTTGTCTCTTTATTTTTAATATGTGTGTCTTGAAGGCAGTATATATATAATTGGGTCTTACTTTTTAATCTAATCTGATAACCTCTATCTTTTATTTGGATGTGTTTGCAGGATTTACATTTAATTAAGTAATGCAGTTAGGTTTGAGTAAGTCAACCATCTTCCTATTTGTCCCATCTGTTCTTTTCTGAGTCTTCTTCTTTTTCTGCCTTTTCTTTGATTATGCAAGTATTTTTTATAATACACTTTATCTCCTCTGTTAGATTATTACGTGTAGCTCTTCTGGTGGTTGCTTTAGGGTTATCACGCTCATCTTTAATAGCCTACATTCAAATGACATCATACTACTTCATGTATAAAAAAACTATAGCATGACCTCCATCAAGAGGTGGAGGTAAATGCAGCACTTGAATCCTCCCACAACCACATCAAAAATACAACTAAACTACAGAACAACCATCGTTCAAAACCACCTGCAATCTGGCTGGACAGAAGTCCTACAACTAGGGATTTAAAGAAGAAGCCATATCGATAATGGTACAAGGGGCAAAGACACAGAATGAGCCAGTCCCACAACCACGTGTGGTGCTTTAAAATTAGGGGAAATGTCTTTGCTGTGGGGGTCCCACTTGAGGAGCAAGGGGTCCCAGTTCCATACCAGACACCCCAGCCCAGGGTTCCAGTGCCAGGACGACAAATCCCCATAAACTTCTGGCTATAAAAACCAACAGAGATTTTGGCTGAGTGAGAAGGGGGGCTGCTGAGTCCCCGGCAGTTCCTCCTAAAGGGCCCACGCAGGGACTTCCTTGGACTCCCTCCCTCTGAGCTCCAGCACCAGGGCAGCAGATTGAGAGTAACTAGGGACATGTGGGGAGAAACTGAATTGTCTGGCATCAGAGCGAGAGCTGTGGGGCTAGCAGCTTTCTGAGAGAAAAAACTACCGGCAGAGGCCATTGTTTCTCTTCTGAGACCTGCCCTTCAGAAACGACAGGCAAGTGACATAGCTGAGTCTCCAACAGCCTGGCTCACACTGTTAGTCCACCCTGGTGATTCCCAGAGGGGCCACCCACCCAACTTGCAGGCCCATCCAAGCCATTTCCAGTGGCCTTTCCATACAAATGGCCTCTCTTGCCTCATACTTCAGACTTCCCTAAAATCTCTCAAACAAGCAGCATCTGGCCTCTGTGTAGGCCCAACCTCATGCTAAGTGGCCCCAGGCCTGGCACTAGCAGCAATGCACCTTGGCCCACACCTTGGCCTCTCTTGGGCAGGCCCAAGCCCAACTCGAGTAGCAGCCATCTGCTGACCACTCTATAGCACGTGCCGGGTGGCCCCGGGCAACGCACAGAAAGTGGCTGACTCTGTGCCTCCCAGGAGGCCACAGAGCCAGTGTATCTGGTGGACAGCTTCAGGTCACGCCGGATTACAACCCCACCACTTCCACGAGCACCATGCTCAAGGGGAAGGCTCGGTGAGCACCAGGGCCCCACAGAGGCAAGTCCTGCCCCACAGGGCTGATTCCTGCACGGCAGCTCCCTCACTGAGGTTGCCGCCAGTCCACGAAGCCAAGTGGCCTGGGGGTCAATACCTCCCAGGGACACCAACAGCAATCAAGGCTCCACGACAACAGGACAGTGCACGCAGCCCACACAGGGGCCCCGAGAGCACCCAGCGTGGGTGGCTGGGAAGGCTGCGCCACTGGGCCATACAGAATAGCAGAAGGGAGTAGCAAGAAATATTCTAAGTGATGAAAAGCAAGGACCTACAACCGAGATGACTCTAGCCAGCAAAGCTCTCATTTAGAGGTGAAGGGCAGATACAATGCTTCCCAGACAAGAAAAAGCAAGGAGTTTGTCACCAGCAAACCAGTGTTACATGAAAAGTTAAAGGGTCTTCTTTAAGAAGAAATAAAAAGATAAAAAATATGGCAATAAATACATATGTATCAACAATTGAAACGAAAAATCAAAATAAATGAACAAGCAGAACGGAAACAGACTCGCTGATACAGAGGACATTTTGACTGTTGCCAGGTGGGAGGGGGGGTTGAGGCAACGGGGGAAAAGACGAAGGGGTTTAGAAGTACAAATTGGCAGTTACAGAACAGTCACGGGGATGTAAAGTACAGCACAGGGAACACAATAATATTCTAGTAACTGTGTATGGTGTCAGATGGGTATGAGATTTATTGGGATGATTACTTAGTAAGTTATATAATCTCTAATCACTGGGGTATATACCTGATACTTATATAATATTGTATGTCAACTGTAATTAAAAAATAAAAAATGATTAAAAATTTTTTCTAAATTACACTAATATAGTTCCATTTCTCCCCTTCCAGATGTTATGCTATTGCTTGCTGTCATTCATTTTAATCTAACATGTTATAGACCCCAAAATATAGTGTTATTATTTTTATCTAAACAAAATGATTATCTCGTAAAGAGATTTAAATAGAAAATTATCATAAGTATTTACCCCCATACTTGTCATTTCAGGTGCTCTTCCCTCTTTTGTGTAGGTCCAGATTTCCATCTCATACCATTTTCTTCTGCCTGTATAATGTCCCTTCACACTTTCTGTAGTGTTGATCTGCTGGTAATGAGTTCTTTTATCTTTTATATGTTTAAAAACATCTTTCTTTCATCCTTGTTTTTTAAAGATATACTTGCTGGGCACAGAATTCTAGGTTGAAGCTTGTTTCCTTTTCAGTACTTTACAGATATTGCTTACTGTCTTCTAACTTGCATTGCTCCCAGCGAGAAATCGGCTGTCATTCTCACCTTTGTTCCTGGTATGCAACATGTCTTTTTTATTCTGGGTGCCTTACCACTGGTTTTGAGTAATTTTATTATGAGGTGCCTCAGTGTAGCTTCCTTCATGTTGGGGGGTGGTGTGTGCGTGCGTTTGGGTTCTAGTTGGAGCTGTTTCTATCTTGAGTTTATAGTTTTCATTAAGCTTGGAAAATTCATGGCCAAATTTCTTCAAATGTTTTTTCATTTTAAAAAATGCACATACCTTAATAAAAACATACTTCATCGCTAAAAAATGCTAACCGTTATCTGGGCCTTCATCGAGTCACAATCTTTCTGCTTGTAGAGGTCTTGCCTCAATGTCGACAGCTGCCGACTGATCAGGCTGGAGGTTGATGAAGGCTGGAGTGGTTGTGGCGATTTCTTAAAATAAGACAGCGATGCCTCATCGATCAACTCCTCCTTTCACAAACAATTTCTCCATAGCACGCAATGCCGTTCAATAGCTCTTTACCTACGGCAGAACTCCTTTCAAAATGGTAGTCAGTCTTCTCAAACCCTACTGATGCTTTATCAACTAAATTTATGTCCTATTCTAAATCTTCTGTTTTCATTTCGACAATCTTCAAAGCATCTTCACCAGGAGCAGATTCCACCTCAAGAAACCACTGCCTTTGCTCATCCATAAGAAGTAACTCATCCATTCAAGTTTTATCACGAGATTGCAGCCATTCAGTCACATTTTCAGGCTCCATTTCTAATTCTAGTTCACTTGTTACTTCCACCACATCTGTAATTAACTTCCTCCATGAAGTCTCGAACCCCTGAAAGTCATCCATGGGGGTTGGAGTCAACTTCTTCCAAACTCCTGTTAATATTGATATTTTCACCTCTTCCCATGAATCATGAATATTCTTAATGGCATCTAGAATGGTGAAGCCTTTCTAGAAGGTTTCCAATTTACTTTGTCCGGATGCATCAGAGGAATCGTATCTATGGCAGCTATAGCCTTAATGTATATCTTAAATAATGAGACTTGAAATTTGAAATGACTCCTTGATCCATGTGTGGGCTGAGGAACAGATGTTGTCAAAGCGGGCATAAAAACATTAACCCCATTGTCCATCTCCATCAGAACTCTTGGGTGAACACCCGCACTGCCGATGAGCAGTAATACTTTGAAAGGAATCTTTTTTTTTCTGAGCAGTAGGTCTCAACAGTGAGCTTAAAATACTCAGTAAACAACAGTGTAACCAAATATCCTGTCTCTCCCAGGCATTGCTGTTCAATGTATAGAACACAGGCAGAGTAGATTTCGCATAATCCTTAAAGACCCTAGGACTTTGGGATGGCACATGAGCACTGGCTTCAACTTAAAGTCACCAGCTGCATTAAACTCTAACGAGAGTGTCAGTGGAAATGCCTTCCTAGCCAGGTACTGACTTCTCCTCTTGACTATGAAAGTCTTAGGTGGCATCTTCTTCCTGCACAAGGCTGCTTCGGCTGCACTGAAAACCTGTTGTCTGGCGTAGCCACCTTCACGAATCATCTTACTGGGTCTTCTGGAGGACTTGCTGCAACTTCCACGCCAACACGTGCTGCTTCGCCCTGCACTTCTATGTCATGGAAATGGCTTCTTTCCTTAAACCTCATAACCCAATCTCTGCTAGCTTCCAACTTTTCTTCTGCAGCTTCTCAATCTCTCTCCGCCTTCACAGAACTGAAAAGAGGTAGGGCCTTGCTCTGAATCAGGCTTTGGCTTAAGGGAATGTTGTGGCTGGTCTGATCTTCTATCCAGACTACTAAAACTTTCTCCACGTCAGCAGTAAGGTTTTTCAGTTTCATATCATTCTTGTAGTCACTGGAGCAGCACTTTTAACTTCCTTCAGGACCTTTTCCTTTGCATTCACAACTTGGCTCACTGTTTGGTACGAGAGGCCTAGCTTTTGGCCTGTCTCAGCTTTTGAAATGCCTTCCTCACTAAGCTTAACCATTTCTAGCTTTTGACTTAAAGTGAGAGACATGTGACTCTTCCTTTCACTTGACTACTTGGAGGTCACTGTAGGGTTATTAACCAACCTAATTTCAAGCTGTGTCTAAGGGAATAGGGAGGTCTGAGGAGGAGATGAGAGCATGGGTATTTGGCTCAACAGTCAGAACACACATGAGACTTACTGATTAAGTGCACATTCTCACATGGGAGCGGTTCATGGCACCCCAAACCATCAAAACAGTAACATCAAAGATCACCATAACAAGTATGATAATAATGAAAAGTTTGGAATGGTATGAAAATTACCAAAATATGACATGACACAAAGTGAGCAAATGCTTTTGGAAAAATGGCACCTATAGACTCACTGGACACAGGGTTGCCACAAGCCCTCATTTTGTAAAAACACAGGGTCTGTGAGCATAACAAAGTGAAGCGCAATAAAATGAGGTATTGTCAGTATTTCTCTCCGGGTATTTAAATCCGGACAGTCTCTACTGCTATGTCTTCAGGTTCATTAATCTTTTTTCTGTAATGTGTCATCTGCTATTAATCAAATCCAGTGTATTCTTTATTTCATTTTAGTCTCTAGAAATTTGAGTTTTTTTTATATATTCCATGTCTCTACTTAACTTTTTCAACATGTAGAATACACTTATCGTAAGAGTTTGAATGTCCTTCTCTGAAAATTTTAACATCTGTGTTAGCTCTGGGTCTACTTTGACTGATTATTCTTTTGATTATATATTGTGTTTTCCTGCCCCTTTGCACACTGGTACTTTTTGAAAGAAAGCAGATGCTGTGAATTTTACTTTGGGTGCTGAATATTTTGCATTTCATTGCATCTTCAGCTTTGTTCAGGGATATAGTTGAGTTACTTGGAAACAAACCCACCCTTATGATTTGTTAGGTAGGTCATAAGCAGTGCTCAGCCTAGGGTCGCTTACAGCTCGGCGTGGGGACAAGACTTTGTGAGGACTCTTCCAGGTGTCCCACCACCGTTAGTTTTTCCAGTCTGACTGGGAGGAAGAAGTACCATCCCCAGCACTGGGGGAGCAGCGGGAGCTGTCCCTGAGCTCCTTCAGGGTGGTCCGGAAGGCAGTCTCCTCCCACGCATCGCTGATCTGTCCTCTGCCACATACTCGTAGGGCCCCTGTAGACCTCCTGTGTTTTCTTTCTGTGAGGCACGTTCCTCCCACTGTCCTACATATGCTATCTTACGAACTCCGGCTGCCTCGGTCCTAGGACTCCAGCTCTGTTTGCTTAGCTCTCCCCTTCCGGTGCCATGGCCTGGAAACTTCCTCAGTTTTTGGAAATCGCCCCAGTAAACTGGGGCAACTGCAGGGCTCCCCTCTTTTGTTTCCCACCTCTCATGGGTCACTGTCTTTTGTTGCCTGATGTCCAATGTCTTGAACCTGTTGTTTCCTTGTTTTATCTAGATTTTGGGGGTCGTTTCAGGTAAGAGAGTAAATCTGGTTCCTGTCACTACATGTTTGGCCAGAAGCACAAGTCAAGTTCCCTTGTTTTTTTCCCCCTCTGATGAACAATTCCTCTAAATAATGGTTAGCTGATTTATTGCTGTTTTTAATTTTGGCAAGATAGGGAACCATCCTCCATGCTACCTTGACTAAATTATCTAAGTCACTGATGGGCTAGTTACTATATTCAGAATTCTGCTACCTAGAACAATTAGTGACACCAAGGTAGGTAGAAACAATTACTTTTGTAGAATGACTTTTTGAAGGCCATAACAAGATATTTCTGCCAAAGCACTGAAGTTTTTAGAACACCAAACACTGGACCTGGCTGGGTGTTCAGCAAGAATACAAGAAGGTTAACAAGCTCCAAGCCCCCCCTGCCCCTCACCTGTATATCCTGTATACTGAGCTCGAGCATATGGCTGGCTGCCAGTTGTGTATAGTGCACATTGATTCCTGTAAGACTTGCAAAGACCAGTTCCTCTGGGACTTTATTAATTAAGGACAACCCAATTCCACCTTCTAACTTCACAAGCACCTGAAAGAAAACGAAAACATGGCACACTGACGGTTTAAAACAGGGCTCAAGGTAGCCAAATGAGTACAAGGAAATAAATTGACTTAAATCCCTCTGGTGTGCGTCTGAGCAGATGAAAACCACTTCAGCAAGTCACATTATTCACCTTGATGCCTCAAATCCCACCATGTCCCCCCAACCAGAACTCCAGGGTGACACGATACACCTCTGTCAGAATGCGGATGATATTCTGCACTTCACTACAGGAAAGCAATCACTAGTCAATCTTGCTCCCTATTTGGGATGCAAGCTCTTAAGTTATTCACTGAACTACTGTAACATCCAACACAGTGCTTCATATACAGGCCTTTGATTTTTAAAAATCATTGGATAAATACAGAATAAGTGCGCTTTCTCATGTTCATCTCACGTTCCTTTTCAAACTTTTCATTTTCTTCCTAACGCCCAAAGGGGGAGAGGGGAAAGATGTCAGCATCAGCTGGGGTCCCCCCACCCAAACAGCCTTACTTATCTTATTTATTCTCCAACTCTATTCCTGTTTGAATTCAAACAGTTTAGCTTTGTTTACTGTCATCTTAATTTAGCAACATTTGTCGCATTCTGTTTTGACGTTAGCTGTCATTTAACTAACATTCACACATTCATGTTGTGATAACATTAAACACTATGAAGCAACATCTATATTGAGAATTCACAGAGGGTAGAAAGAAAAGAGAAGGACTAAACAGAGAACACCCCAGAGCAAAATTCTAACCAAATTTATGATAAAGAAATGAATCTGCAATACTTAAAACTTACTTCCAGTTCCTGGTCTGGGTCTGGGTTCTTTAATTTCTGCAGCTCTTGTTCGGTAACAGGCAGTTCATCCACTTCATATGATGAACGGTCACTTTTCCGTTGGGAGAAATCTGTTACCTGAGGTCAAATAAAACAGAGCACTCAGAGGTTCACACTCACACAGCGAGACCCGTCCCACACCGCCTGTGTCGCTCAGAACTCACTGTGCGCCTGATAACCCTACGGGGGCCGACGGCCTCCAAAGCGCCGCTGAGCTAAGACTCACACAGCAGCGAGGCAAGCTTGTGTCTGAGTCTGCGGGGCAGACTCCAGGCTGGAGACCCTGAAGCCTCTTAGGGTGGGATTAGGCACCCACAGGCGATCTAGAATTATAGCTTAAGCAAAACTACGTAAATTTAATTTTGACTAAAAGAAGGATATTTTTAAAGAAGTATGATGGATTCTGGTGCCCTACCTCAGAGTCGCCTGTTACACTGCATTATCTTCAGTTCTTATACTTTATGTTTTATATCATCTTATATTTACTTATACTTTAATTCTCCTAACAACTTCGTGGGGTAGACCTTATCCCCACTTTATAAATGAAGACACTATATCTTCATACCCAGCATAAGTCATTCATAAATATTTACTGAATGACTAACCATGGGGGTAGCCAGTGAGATTCTTTTATGTCAGTTTCTAAGATAAATGATTACCTGGAGTGCTCTAGTGGGTCCATCTGGGATGACTCTGATGGATAACATTCCAGAACCAGGCCTCATTTTTTGGTTAATAAATTGTTGTTCGGGTGGAACTGGCCCCAAAAGCTCCATGGACGTGTCAGGACCAAGAACAACTTCTGCTCCATCAAACAAACCAGAAAGTCCTCCTTTGGCCTAAAAGGTTGAGTAAAGACATGGAAGAAAAGACACAAGTAAAGGCACTGACTTTGACAATTTAACATGTCATTTGAAACAAGTTACCGAATTTAAATTCTCTTTTGAACAGTCATGGTCAATGTACAGCAAAGTATTAACTATATTTTTTTCAATTTATGAATGACATAAAACAGCAGAATTACTTGGGCAAGATGAAAAGTTATGATATATGAATCTAGAGAATTCTGAGTAAAGGAGTTCCATGAATAGAGTATTTCCATTTAGTAATAACTTCTAGTCATTAAAAACAGCTTTAAAAAAAAAGTACCAAAAGCCCTGTTTCTTTGAGTATTCTCATTAGGGTTTGCTTAAAAATTGAAGTAATCTGAAAATAAAGCAATTATCACTGTCACTCAGCTTTCCAATAAGAAGCAAATTCTAGAGCTGAAAATCTCCCCAAAGAGGTCTATGGATGAACAGTCAGCCCAAATATTCAAAAGATGGTGCTTCTTCTGAAATAGTAGGCTGGGCATGTCATCTGATGCCTGGTTTCTCGGGCCTTTGCGGAAAAGTACCTTCTTGCTATAGGCCCCAAGCAAGATGGAAGTCTACAGGGTGATGCCGGGCGAGAGCACACACAGGGCTGGAGTACCTAGATCCCCTTTGTTAATTTTTAAGTAGTGAGTAATGAAAAGGATACTTTGAACTGGGTTTATAGGACAGATTTCAACACGGAGAAAGCTTTCATGACTGCTGTAAGTTTAGAAAGAAAGTGCATACACAACTTTATAAGGGCAGTGTCAGAAAACATTAAAATGCCTATAATTCCTTTATTCAGAATAATACAATTGAAACAAGCTTACTTCCCGACCACGAACACTTTCTGCTCTGCTGAATACTGTTATCATAGGGTCATTCACAACCAGAGAAATGAAAAAATAGATTCAAGAAACAATAAACACCAAAAGGTATTTTGGGGGGAGAATGCTCTTAGAGAAGCAGAATTATATGGGCTTTAGAAACAAACCAGAAGTAAAGTCAGGGTCAGACTCAGAACCCAACAATTATAATAAGCCCTCTTTTGCCTCTAGAAGTCTGAATTGTATTGCTAATTGAAAATCACAAATCCATTCCAGATGTGTGTTTCATATAAGTAAGCAGCTTGTCTTTGATGAAAAAAGCTAAGGGCAACAGAGATAAAGAAAATAAATCTCACCGAACAGCACTCGGGGCTCCTTACAGTTTTGCGCGCTGCCCTGGAGAACAATCTCCCATTGTGGAAGGACGGCCTGGTTTCCACCAGGGACAAACACACAGAGTTCTCTAGCCAGGGCCTAATGTTCTAGTGTTTACCTCTGGGGTAAAACCCTGGGCCCAAGCAGAACTGTACACAGTTGCACACGCTGTTCTGCTAATGCCCAAACCTCCAAGACACCTTCCTATCCACTCATCTCAGGTCCATGGCTCTCGTTCCGAGCCTGAAGCCAGAGGGCAGAAAATCCAAACTCCTGGTCATTTTCCAAACGCATTTGCTTATAAAGTACTTGGGAGTTCGTCATGGGTAGACTGGCTGAGTAGAGGGCGGGGGAAGCTGACCACAGCAATCTTCATTCTGACATTGGCTACAATTAAATGCTTACCTGGGCACAGCTAAGAATGCAGGGACAAACAGAATCAAGAGCCCGTGATGCTTACTCGCCATCTCTGAGAGCACTTTACAAAAGACTCTGGTAGCAACTGCACTGACTTCATAGGCCTCAAACGTATCCATCTCACTTAGCGGTGGGCTTTTTTAGTTGACATTTTTCTTTCCTTCTTCTTAAAATTACGTAAGTAGTTTAAGTCAAAGAAAAAAATCCAACTAAGCCTATTAAAAAATCTCATCACTCAGAGGCAACCATTCCTAATACACGGCTTATATGTCACCTGCAAGAACATTCCCCGTATAAATACACACACATGCACAAAGTGTTTTGACTTCCCTGATAAAATGAGATACTACATGTTTGCTCTGCAATTAGCTCTCTTCGTTTAACAGTATGTCATGTATGGTACGAGGCTGTGCTTCAAAGGAGGCTCGACCACTGCCTGCCGCCACTGAGCAGGGGAGAACCAACAGACCTGGACGACCAGCCCGTGCAGCCCGCAGGTCAGTCTTCCCTCGCGGAAGCTCCACGTCTGGGTTGTGCTTCGCCTGCGATCAGGCTTCCTTAGCATCAGAGGCTCATACCTGGGATAAAGGAGAATGCAGTGAGCCCTGAGTCGCGTACTTCAGGCCTGAAGGGAATGCCAGGGTCACGCTTTTACTCTTCTTCCTTCCGATATGCCCTGCCCTTACAATCTAAGGGGCAGTTAGCGCGAATCCTATGGTAGCTGGGTATCTCCTAATGAGGAAAGGGGAATAAAACAAAACGGAAAGCAACAAAAGGAGGGAGGGGGCACAAAGTAACAGTAATACTTTAAGGATTCGTTATATTTGTTTATATATAACATTCACTATTTATGTTAGGTTCTTGAATTCTCTCAATGACAAGCTGTCATGCAGTGTGAGAAGGGTTGTCTGATACATTTTAAAATATTTTCAAAAGTCCTTGTTCTGTTTTATTTCCAAATAGATTTATTTACATTGGGTTTTAACTTATAAGTCATCTAAAGTCACTCTGGAAATAAGGTATTAACTAAAAACAAATATATTGATTTCATAGAGAAACTAAAGCACAGGCAAATAAAATAATTTATTCAAAGTTAAAGAGCTGGTTTGAGGGGAGTGGAGGGGATGAGGGGATAAATGGCAATGGGGATGGGGGGATTTGAACCCAAGGAGTTACAGAATAATCAAAAAACATATTTGATTATTCTCTAAATAATTTATTTCTGCTTTCAAAAGATTTAACAAAAAATTTTAAAGGTTTTTTTAAAAGAAACTGCTTATTTTTAGGGAGTAACGATAGACGGAAGTTTGGGTGAGAGAAATATTCACTTTTCATAACATATCCTTATTGCTGGAATTTTAAACATCTCCGTGGGCATGTCTATTATAGCTTTTAAAAAGTACAATAAAGGTCCAATGCTCATATTCGGGAATGCAACAGGTCTCTGTCACTGAGGAAAATGACAATTATAAAAATACAAATTCCTACTGTATTTGCAGACCCTCACTTTTTGGTACAGATTTCCCCTGGGTCTGAACTGCAAAGTAATGAACTTCAATCAAAAACTGCCCAGAAGCCCTGACCAGTGTGGCTCAGCTGCTTGGGCACCATCCCCACAAAGCAAAAGGTGGCTGGTTCAATTCCCAATCAAGGCACACGCCTGGGTTGCAGGCTCGGTCCCGAGTCGGGGCAGGTGTAAGAGGTAACCGATGGATGTTGCCCTCTCCCATCGATGTTTCTCTCCCACTCCTGCTCTCTCCCTCCCCCATCTCTAAAAATAAATAAATAAAATATTTTTTGAAAAATCACCCAGAAAATTACCTGTTGTCAGTTACTGCAGCAAGCCCAGCAATATCTAAGATGGCAGACCCCTCGGGGGCGCGGGCGGCTGAGGGCTTATTGGGGTTGTGGGGCACGGACGAGCCCTCGTGGGCCAGCATGCCCGCCCCAGTCATCCTCCACAGCTGAGAGCGCTTCCCCGGCTCCTGCGGGCAGACACAGAGAGAACCGTCAAGGGCACCCACAGCTGCATGGAGGGCGGGGTTCTCAAGCAGGAACTACACTAAAGGACACTTTCCACATGACGTAAGTGCTCAATTCAAACTTCCACTGTGTGTAATCCCTAGTTGCATTTTGGATGAAACGGGCTACACTCTTGAACCAAAGAACCAAAAATTACAAATAATGTAAATTCAAAAAATATTTTCTGAGCAAGCTAAGTCAGGGGAAGTTCAGTCTAATCACCCCCACTGGCTCTTCTGCTATAATAACTGGTGTTCCAAACGGCGACTCTTGGGTACCCTCACCTCAGAGAGAGATCCAATGACATGCAGTGGATGTGATCCTCTTAATAGCTGGTCACCGGTCATCCTCCGAATCGCCAGAAATCTTCTCCCCTCCCATGCTCATAAGGAAAGTATACCAAACTGATATGCTGATTATATTTGAGTATTAAGTTGATTGTATTCAAAAGTTATACTGAGGTTATTGCTGTTAATTCTAAATATTTTATAAAAAGCACTTTGACTTCCAGGTCAATCCATGAAAGTCTATATAACCCACTATATTCAAGCAATAATAATAATAATAATAATAATAATATTTATTAATAATTTACTATGTGCCAGCCACTGACCCATGGATTTACATGTAGGTACCTCATTTACTCTTCATCCAATGAGGTATATACTACTGATTATTCTTACTTACAAATGAGAAAGTTAAGGCTCAGTGAGAGGAAGAAACTTCCTCAGGGTCACACAGCTAGTGGGGGTGGAGTGAGGCTTCGACTCTGCAGCCCGCTTCCAGAGTCGACACGCCTGCCCACTCTGCCAGTGCTGCCCGTCTAACATCATCCATATAGTTCCGCTTCGGGAACACCTAACCATTTAGCATGCTCTCCCGGGGGACGTACACCCCAGCTAGGCCTGTCAGGGCCACGCCCACTCTCACCAGGTGGGGGAGCTCCTTCAGAGCAACAGGCACTTCTGGGTACCACATGCTGCCTCTGCCTTGGAAAGACAACTTTTGTATTACATTCTGCAAAGGAAAAACTAACAAAGTAACACGAATGCTGACTCAAAAGCTAGGATTTGAAGCCCAGCCACCCATTTACTAGCCGAGTGACCTTGAACGAGTTACTACATCTCTCCGAGTCCCTGCTTTCTAATCTGTCAAAGGCGGGAAATAAGCTACCTCTTAGGTTCCTTGTGATAAGTGTAATAAATACAAGGCACTTGGCACGGGTGTGACTTCAATAAATGTTTCTATGTTATTATGATTACATGTCTTTACAAAGCACTTTATGTCCATCACCTTAGTTGATCCTTCTCACAAACCTGGGAGAAGTAGAAAATGAGGCTCAGTGAGGAGTGTGGAACACCAGGCAGCACCTAACTCTGAGGGACAAAGCCAGGACTCGAACCTAGCAGGACATGAGGCCCTTTCCCCTGTGTGCTACTGCCTCCTATGCCTCTACAAAGAGATGACACTGAACTATCTGCATCTGCCATCCCCACAGGCTGACCTCTCTGTTCCCAATAGGAAAATATTTCTATCCACAGCACCACAACCACAGGAAAACGCGTCTGAGTTATTCTGCGGCTGTCCCAGATCGGGAACCAAAGCGCGATGCCCGGGTGAAATCAAGTTTTCACACAGGGATTCCTCTACTGCCTGCAAACTAGCAAAATTTCCATTTGAAAACCTGAGATGTGCCATTCTCTTTCTAGTACCTTCTCCCCCTTCCCTCACAATTTAGTCCTAAAGCCTGCAGATGAGACTGAAGACCGCAGAAGTCCACAGGGCTGGGTGAGTGTGTGTGCCACGGAGAAGGCGCAGGACAAGCCGAAAATAACTTGCTGTGTCCCAAAGTAACTAAGTGCTCAAGGGATGAAAGGCATATGTCAAAAGGACACAGAAGGTTAAAGGAGCTCTTATTGGCCAAATATGGGAATTGAGCATAAAAATAAATAGTGACAGTAACAGATAACACACTGAATAAATTAGGAACCCATAGTGACATACACAACACTAGGAACTGAACTGTGCACCCTTCCCCCGCACCCCACCCCAATTCTTATGTTGAACACCATACCTACAACCGTGATGGTATTTGGAAATAGGCCTTTGGGTTATAAATTAGGTTTGGATGAAGTCACAAGTAGAATTAGTGCCCTTATAAGAAAAGACACCAAAGGCTTGCTTTCTAGAGCCCCTCCCCCTGCCATTTGAGGACACGATGAGAAGGCATAATTAGTCTACAAGCGAGGGACAGGAACTTGACCAGGGAACCGGACTGGCCAAGACCCTAATCTTATACTTCCCAGCCCCCAGAACCGTGAGAAATGAATTCCCATTGGGCTTAGTCACCCAGTCTGCAGTATTTCGTTTATGGAAGTCCAAGCTAACATATACAGAAGCAGAAAATCTGATGAGGAACGGGACATTTACACAGTCTCAAAGCACCTCTGCACAAAATATTTACTGAATACAAGGGAAAAAGACAATCTTCCCTTCACGGTGAAGAAGGAGGGGAGACATCACCTTAGCCAAGTGCTACAGTTAACATCGCCAGTAACGGGACACATCAAAATCACAGCATCGCTTCTACAGAATTTCTCTCTGTAAATACGAGATTCTTTCCAAATAAAAAGTAAAAAACCGATCAGCCAAACAAAAACCTAAGATGTCAAACTCTCTACTCTTGGTCTATTACAGGTCACAGGTCCATTTCCTAACGCCAACTCATGGAGCTTTGCCGGCTTTCAGGTGTCTGCCTAACTTACCAGCTGCCCTCCTGGTTACCAGTTTTCACCCTCATCTAATGAAGAGACAACTGTAAAAAGTGCTGTGTAAATTATAAAATTTTATTTAAAATGTTTTTTGCTACTTAATTAAAAAAAAACAACAACAACCTGGTTTTGTCTGCTTATCAGGTACCTGGCCCTTAGAAATTACATATACTTTTATGATTTATCTTTTGCCGGCCACACTGTACTGGTGATCATAGCACACTTGATAAATCATCTTACACCGGAGTTGGTGTTCATTCACCCTAATATCCTCATGAACTTGAATATCCTTTGAAAGTCATCTGACAATATCATTTCCAAGGGTTCTTCCCTTTCTATTCTTAATTCACTTGATTCAATCAGGCTTGCTACTTTTATCTTTAGATTATTGCTTTTCAAAATTCCCAATAAAAGCCTCAAAAATTGTTTACTTTTGATCACGATGACTCATGATCTCTTTTCTTATCACCATTCCCAAGACTTATTTATAAAATGTCTGCATAGCCTGAAATAAAAGTGTGAAAACATTTAAAGGAAACCTGAATTACGTGACTTTGAACTGGTCGTATAAAAATATGTGTAGAAATATGACAGATCAAAAGATAGGTGAACCTTGAAAACAGTAGTCTAAGCAAAAGAAGCCCCTCATAACAGACAATTCTCATGGGAGTTCAGAATAGGGAAGTCTAGAGACAGAAAGCGCTGTTGCTTAGTGACCGTTTAGGGCTGGGAGGAAGGGAACAGGGGAGTGACAGCTAAAAGAAACAAAGCTTCTTGGAGTGATGAAAATGCTCTAAAATTGAGGGTGGTAATGGTTGCACGTATCTGTGGAAATACTACAAACCATTTAATTGAATATTTTAAGTAGGTAATTTGTACAGTATGTAAATTATATCCCAACAAAGTTGTTAAAAATATAAGGCTCAATTAGAAACATATGTATTAAAGTATCACTTGTGCAAAATTTAAAATAATTTGAATCTACTCCCCCAATTAAAAATTTGATGAGTTGTATAACTTCAAAGGCAAATGGATCATAAACCGTCTTGCTGCCACAGGTAACACCACTTTAGGTGATAAAAAGCCATCATTGTCAGCATTAGGGCCACTTCGGTAGTGGACAGACACCCTCTGCCAGGGCGGTTTTTGGATTATGTGATTTCCACTATGGACAATCTTCAGAACACATCCCTCAGGTCAATGTCTCACGGAAGTATGGCTGCTGAACGCCCTTCTCTCAAATGACTTCTGCACCTCTGTGTTCTGAAAGCTCTTGCATTTTGAAGGTTGAACTATTTATCACCAGTCCTTCTGTCATTTGTAGTGTTTCTGACCAAATTTTGCTGTCTCTCTCTCTATATCTAGGTATATTAGCATAAACATTTCCCTAAACTGACTTGAAAAGAATGTCGGCATAAAAAGGGAAAAAACTGTCAGCTTGATCATTTTTTCCATTCAGTTTAAGAAAAAGATTAGGGGAGCATTACCACAGAAAAGTAGAGTAATAAAAAGGACAGAATAAATTCGCAAGAAAATAAGTTCAAGAACTGCATTTCCCAGAAACGGCATCGAAGACGACAGGGCCCGGTGCCCGCAGCGCAGGCGTCGTCACGCGACGGAGGAAGGGTGCGACCCGAATCGCAGCCCCGGGACCCGCCCCGAGCGAGTCTGTCTCCCTCTCCTCAGCTGAGAAATGAGGCTCAGACTACGGTGCCGGAGCTTCTTTCGCACTAACAATCTTTCATTCTAAACTCCACTTCTAAGCCTTCTTACCTTCTTCTTTAAAATGACTCTTTGTGTCTTTGGTGAGACATCTAAGACGAGCTCTGCACAGGTGACAGCCTTGTTGGAAGCCACAGGCCTTCCTGTCCCCTCCTGTAAACTAGAATTAAAAAAAAAAAAAAAGATTATAATACGCACACTCACACACATACACACACACACACATTACACGTATACTCACACATGTATTTAAGTACTCCTAACCAAATGCCTAAAACTTCCACTATAAGGAAGAGAATTTTTTTAAATCACAGAAGAAAGAGTCCGACTCAAGTTGCAGAAAGATCAAGGTTGGGCTGTTTTCCGGTACAGTTCAAAGATTCATTTGTCAGAAGACATACTCTGACATTTCCCCTCTCCCAATAATTTTAGTGGCTTAAAATTCAGATATAAAAGGATGACTACGTATCTTTGGAGGCCGAAAATCAAAAAACTAAGCCAGACATTCCAAGGGTCCAAGAATTAGTTAGCTGTACACTCTGCCAGGTAGATCAGCATCATTGTGTCCTCAAATCTTGGCGAGAAGCCAGAAGTCCCTTGGGGATGAAAGGAAAGTGAAGGGCTCATAATCGCCATCCTCCAAGTCAATCATGCTGTTTCACTGTGGCTTAAGAATGCTAAGCTTTATAGAATATTCAGACCTAGCTACGCTGAGGTATTTCAATGAGATTTTATTTATATTATTCCTGTTTCCATTAATCTTTATCATCAAAAGAAGGGACTGACAAATTTAGAGTTAAAAACTAGTTTTCACGTGCCCTGGCTGGGTTGCTCAGTTGATCAGAGCGTTGTCCAGATGTACCAAGGTTGCAGGTTCGATCCCCGGTCAGGATACATACAAGACTCAATTAATGAATGCATAAATGAGTGGAACAATAAATTAGTGTTTCTCTCTCTCTTCCTTTCTCTCTCTAAAATTATTTTTTAAAAAGAAACTAGTTTTCATAACATCAAAAGCACAAGTAACAAAAAAATAGGTAAATTAGATTTCAACAAAATTTAAAACTTTTGTCCTTCAAAGGACACCATCAAGAAAGCAAAATGACAATCCACTGAATAGAAGGTATCTGCTCATCACCTATCTGGTATAAGATTCGAGTCTTTATTATGTAAGGAATAATTAAAATTTAACAAAAAGGCAAATTTTAAAAAGGGCAAAGGACCTGAACAGACATTTTTCTAAGATATACACATGACCAATAAGCACATGAAGAGGTTTTCAGCATGATTAGTTACTAAGGAAATGCAACTCAAAAACACAATGAGATACCACTAAACCCTGCAGGCTGGTTACAATGAAAAAAAACCAAACAAAATAGAAAATAACGAGTTGCTTCGGATGAGGAGGAGCCAGCACCCGGCACCGAGCTGGTAGGGGTGTAAAACGGTTTAGCTCCCGCGGCAGACAGTACAGTGGGTTCCCAGGAAGTTAAACATAGAACTACCATAGAACCCAGCAATTCCACTCCTAGGTATACACACAAAAGAATGAAAAACAGTTACTTAAACAAATACGTGTAGGCACGTGGATCGTGGCACTGTTCACAATAGCCAAGAGGTAGAGATAACACAAATGTTCATCAACAAACGAACGAAATGTGGTATGTCCACCCAATGGACAATTACTCAGCCATAACAGGAATGAAATAGTGACACGCGCTATAATGAACCTTGAAAACATTATGCAAAGTGAAAGAAGCCAGACACAAGAGGCCACATATTTTATGATTCGATTTATGTGGAATATCTGGGACAAATCATCAGAAACAGCAGACAGACCAGTGGTTGCCAGGGGCTAGGAGAAGAGGGTAAGGGGAGCAACTCTTCAATGGTTCTGGGGTTTCTTTTTAGGGTGATGAAAATGTTTTGGCACCAGATAGAGACTGGCTGCACAACATCATGAATGTAGCAAACGCCACTGAACTGTTCGCTTTGAAATGGTTACTTTTATGTTATGTGACTTCCACCACAACTTAAAATAAAAAGCAAAAACAAACTAGACTTCTTCCTCATCATTAGTTCTCTTAAAAAATGCAAAGAAATAGTATCTAATGTGCTTCAAAAGATGATTCAACCTCTTAGCACACCAAGACTCCCAGGAACTTTTCTCAGTATCTGCTCCATATCTGTTCAACCCACTAAACTCATAATCTTCCATTAGGATTCTTCAGTTAAGAAGCTTAGTAACTGCTGGAATTTAACATAAGAACATTAAGGGAAAAACATGATTAGCAACCAGGTTAAGAACTGGTTTTTCAGGCACTAAAACCTTAGGCATGTCACACTGTTCAGTGTCATAATCTTTAAAAAGAAACAAACATGACTGACTGAATTATAACAAGATAAGCATCCCAGCACCATTGGTACCCAAGAAAACTGCCACAAACAAGGAAAAGAATGGTGTGCTAAGCCAGGAGGTCCCCTCAGCTCATTCCTAGTGAAATCTGGACTCTAGGTGGATGAGAGAGACACCACACAGGCCCGGAGATTATTTTATGGACCTCAGGCACATAACAAAAATAAGCAAAATTATTCAGGACATTTTGGAAAGAACTATGACTTGACATGTCCTGTTCACCCAATGGTTTGTATTTGTAACACTAAAGGTTCAGCAATTTTTCCTGTTTCTTCATGGAAAAACTTTAAAAGTGGCCCTGTAACCAGCACAAAAAAAATCCAATAAATTTTATTTACAGTTCGTGGAATGACATTTTGCAAGTCCAATGTTTTGAATCTGTATGTGCCAATCTATGCACCAATCTAACAGGAGGATTAGAATAAACTCCCTATTCTTCACCTAAGTTTTCTAAATACAACCAGTCAGAGATCAGTGAAGATTATAATTCTAAGGCAATTGGCATTGCTGTCAAGTTAAGACACTTTGCTTGGCTTTGGGTGAATATTAAGATAGACCCTGAAGCGTCTGTTTAATCAGTATTCTCAATGGGCGAGGGAAGTCAAAATGATGATTGGAATAATTATGATGAAAATTAGTCAGTTTCAAAGAGGAAAGAGATAAACTTAAAAATAGCAGCAAGAAGTTTTTAAAATACATGAAAATAACACCTTCAAGAGGAATTTAAGATATTATAAGAACAACATCTAATGAAAGAGTTATTAAATACTAGGATGGATTATTGGGGAGATCTTTAGAAAGAGAAGACTCTTGTCTTTTTGGATAAATTTTAATCTAGCCAGAACACAAGGGTTTAGATTTCTCAAGAAAGATCCTGAGCCTAGGATTTGGTAAAGAATGGAAGGAATCTTCCTTCATCCTGAGAACTGCTTAGAGTTTAAAACCAGTTAATAATTAGAGCCTTCTGTTTTCTAAGGGTAGTAATTTAACCCAGAATTACCCGGAGAATGTGTATGTAGCAGCAATATAAATGAAATTTTCATAATAAAGCTGTCGGTTATCCTGGAAATCATTCATGTTGCAGTTGATCTCAGAGGAACCTGCCCCTTTAACAGTCAGGGTGATAAAAGGTGGCAGGGTGGGTTCATCCCAGGCGTAGTCCAATGAAGTCATGGGCTTCACTTCTGTACGGAGCCTGGGTTCAGCTACCCCATGCTGAGTAAAGACAACCGGGACCTGCAGCAAGGGCAGAGGACAAAGAGGGTTTTCATTCAGGTTGGTGTTAGTGGAAAGTGATCCAGCGCTTCCTAGGTGTAAGTTCCAGATCTTTCCCAAATGAACCCTACACCCGGTATAACCGCAAGCAAGGTTCATCATCTTGCCTCTTCAAATGCCTTTCTAATCATCTTCCAAATTACAAAGAGCCCACCGAAGAAGGCCACAGGCCGCAGCCTGCTGGGTAAAGGGCTTTAAGATGCTCTGTCACCCCCAAAACCAAGGGGGGGCAACCCTAGCCTTTCGATAGCATCTGTTCTCCCTCACCCTTGTGATACACTTTGAACACAGAAAAGCATAAAAATTTTGGAATGCAGCTATGGCAAATCACATATTATGAGATGCTGTTACTCAAAGGCATAATTTAAAATAGAATCTAATGATTTCCATTTTGACTCTACTTGTAAGATTTATAAAAATGCTCACTGTAACTAAGCAACTGTGGAGTGGCCCATCCCCACTGTCATTGGACAATCTGACTCCAGTTCCTCTCTCTGTGTGGAACGTCTACAGGGGACGCCACGTCAACCAAACAATCTAATCGCAGCAAGCACTGGGGGCCACAAGTCACTTGCGGATACAGCTGTCCAGAAATCAAAACAGCCAGCAGAAACACTTCCTAAGGGTAAGGATTTCTAGGGCTGTCCAGCTACAGGGATCCCTGTATGGCTTCTTTTAAACACAAGCTTAAAATGCATTTCATCACTATCTAATTGGCAGTACATACTCCACCCTCCCACATACGAAACAGCCAAACTGGCTCTGAACTTCACTTGATACCTTAGAAAAGTTGTCAATTCGGAAAGGAGGGGGCAGCTGATCTGTGTCACTAAAGGAGATCCTATAGGTAGCTCCTCGGAGTGTAATTTCCACACGCAGGAAGAAGCATTTGCCCAGGGTATCTCTGCAGGAAAAGGAAGCAAAAGAGGTTTTATAAAAAAGAAAACAAGTTATAGTTCACTTTCCTCTCATACTTCTCACAATCACGATATTGCCTGGACCTCAGTCAATACCACTGTGTGTTCCTTGATCACTTTAAAAAGGTAGGAATTGACACTAACCCACAGAGTAAAAAAAGGAATTTATTCAAACAACTTTTGAACAGTACATTTTAACAGCACAGCAAGACCTACAAATTTTACTTAGCAGGTCTGTTTGGGATAATGGTGTCAGTGTAGCAAATGAGTAAATATTGGTTGAACTATACATAGAACTGTTGATACTAGACTACTTTTGACCTAGATGAAGAGCAATTTCATATGATTCAAAATAATATATTGATGTTGTTGATAGCCAGGGTTCTCCTGCAGGACAAGGGTAGGTGAGGGAGATCCCTGTGTAATGGAGGGACCAGATGTGATCGGTTATATATATGTGTATGTGTGCACATCTGTGTGTGTATTTAAATACAGATATATCACTGGAGAGAATGGGAGGCTCTTCTATACAGAAGAGTATCAGTTAACAAATGCAGGAGAAACAAGAGAATTAGAAAGTCACCATTTGGCAACCACCAATGCAATAATTGACTCAGGCAAGAACCATCAAATCATGAGTAAAGTTTTTTAGCAAACAGAATATACACACTGTCCCAAACTACCCCCCGCAATGGATTTTTTTGTTTACAAAGAAGAAAAGTTAACTTTCTAAGAGACACCCAATAGACACCAACCTAACCAAGTAGCCATCAAATTTAGCAACATCAGTAATGGGACCAACATATGTCACATCACGGGCCCCTGATGTGATGCAAAGAAAACACACAATAACGTATATGTGGTATTCCTACCAAAATGTTTGACCCACAGCTGTATTAGAAAACTATTAGGAAAATCCAGAAAACAGGACATTCTACAAGAAGCTGGCTTGAACTCTGGAGTGTCAATGTCAATAAAAACAGGAAAGGAAAAAGGGGACCATTGGGGGTTGGGGGATTGCTACAAAGGACAGTCTAAAGAACTATTTATTAGAAAACAAATCAATATTAAATTTCTTCAGTGTATAATATTAGTATATTTACTTAGAAAAATGCCCTTGTCGTGGGTGATGAGTGAAGTTTCTATGGCTGAATTACCACGATGACTTCAATTTACTTTCAGATGGTTCAGAAAAAAAAGTATGTATGTGTGGTGAGAGAGTAAGAACACAGCGAAATGTTGAAACGTAATCAATCTACGTGAAAGGTGTTGGGATCTTCGCCGCACGGCTCCTAAGTTTCCTGTAGGGTTAGGTTGTTTCAAAGTGAAGCGGCGGGGAAAGGAGAAAGAGCAGACGGCACAGGCCCATGCTCAGGGCTGCATTTCCAAAGGGTTCGCAAAGGTGCATGGTCTTCTTCTCCGCCACCTCCACACCCTTTACTTACCTCCTTATTTTTTTTCTTTTTTAAAAAAGTAATCATGAGTAGCTTTTTGTTTAATTTCAAACTGGCTTCCCCTAATAACACAATAGCCTCCTCCCAGGTGGTACATGCACCAATGGCAGCTTTAGCTGCAGAACTCCTCCTCTTTCCCCCTCCTCTGCTGACCCCCAGTGAAATCTTGTGGGAAACACATGCTACTGCCCGACAAGAATTCTGGCTGAAGAAGGGACAAGGGCACCAAGGACCTGCCCTCTTGGCTCCCTGGGCCTCTAAAGTTACCTGCTTAGATTCCAGCTACTCTTAGGAACACAGCTTGAAAATCACTATACTACATGTAATTAATTCTACTAAGGGCTAGGGCAAAGGATACTTAAGAAAGGCATCCCATTGAAACAAAATGAATGAAAATGAAACAAAACGAACAGCTTCTCATTCTCTCTCTCCCCCTCTCTCAAGCACTCCACACCTTTCCCCTTATTCTTCCCTCAAGGTGTGTACCTTTGCTTGCTAGTGTACGCTCGTTCCTTCTCCCTCTCTCCCTCTCTCCCTCCCTTCCCTTCTCCCTCCCCCTCCCTCCCTCCCTCTCTCTCTCTCTCATCCCCCTCCGCCACCCTAAGCTCCAAGGGCCCTCCTTTTGCCTCTGTAACTTGTTTCCAGAGCCCATGCAGCCCAGGTGGCTCACTTTTTTACCTCTGTGACTTTCTAAATAGAGTTTCACTTGTATTGGAAAACAAATGAATGAAAATAAAACCTCAGATGATGCAGTTTTTAAAAAGTCAACTATAGATACTATTTTGTGTCATCTATTTTCTGTTCCCTTACGATAATGTTCTCAATGAAGAGCTAACCTAAATATAAAAAATTAAATTTTGCCTCTAAATGTGTTGAAATAGCACTGATTATAGTCTCTTTAACTTCAAAAGCATTTGATAAAAGAAACGGAAGAGGACACAAATAAATGGAAAGGCACCCCATGTTCACGGGCTGGAGGGCTTAATATTGCTAAGATGCCAATGCTCCCCAAAGTGGCTCTACAGGATTAATGCAATCCCTATCAAAATCCCGAGTTGTTTTCCCCAAAAAACAGAAAAATTCATCCTAAAATTCAGATGGAATCTCAAGGGACTCCAAATGGCCAAAACAATCTTGAAAAAGAACAAAATTGGAGGTCTCACACTTCCTGATTTCAAAACTCATTATAAATCGACTAATCAAAACAGTGCGGCACTGACATAAGGACAGTCATATGGACAAATAAAGCAGAGAGCCTAGAAGTAAACCCTCACATATAGAGTCAAATAATTGTTGACAACGGTGACAAGGCCATTCCATGAGGGAAAAGGGAGTCTTCTCAACCAGTTTTGGGAAAAGTGGATATCCAGAAACCAAAAAATGGAGTCGAGCCTTTACATTACGCCATACACAAGTATTAAGTCAAAATGGATCGAAGACCTACATGTAGGAGCCAAAACTGTAGAGCACTCAGGGGAAAACACAGGGGAAAATCTTCATGACATTGGATTTGGCAATGATTTCTTGCATGTGACATCAAAAGCAGAGACAACCAAAGTTAAAATAAATAATCTGGACTACCTCGAAATAAAAAAACTCCTATACATTATAAAACACAATCAACAGAGTAAAAAGACAACAAGAAATGGGAGGGAACATATGCAAATCATGTATCTCATAAGGGGTTACTATCCACAATATAAAAAGGGCTTCTACAACTCAACAACAACAACAAAAACTCAATTCAAAAATGGGCAAAGGACTGGAACAGACATCTCTCCAAAGAAGGTCTGCAAATGGCCAACAGCACATGAAAAGAGGTTCAGTGTCACTCATCATTAAGGAAACGTGAATCAAAACCACAATGAGACATCATCACCCATTAGGACAACTACTATCAAAAAGGCAGAAAATAACAAGTGTTAGTGAAGACATAGAGAAACTGGAACATTTGTACACTGTTAGCCAAAATGTAAAATGGTGAAGCTGCTATGGAAAACAGTAAAGTAATTCCTCAAATAGGTAAAATTGGCAAGGAAAACAGAGACAGATTCACAGCGAGCAGGGCAGCTAAGGTGAGGGGGAGGTTAGAGGGTAGACAGATTGGGCAAAAAGGAAAAAGGACCCATGGTCATGGGCAACAGTGTGGTGATTGCTAGGGGGAGGGGGATATAGGAGGAAAAAAAGGAAAAAAAAAGAAAAAAAGAAAATTGGAATGACCATATAAACCAACAATTCCACACTGAGTACTGACCTAAAAGAACTGAGAGCAGGGGCTCAATGACATATTTGCACACCCATGTTCAAAGCAGCACTATTCACAATAGTCAAAAGGTACAACAGAATCAACAAAGTTTCCATCGACAAATCAATGGATAAACAAACTGTGGTATATCGATACAATGGAATATTATTCAGCCTTTAAGGGGAAGGAAATTCTGACACATGGGACAATGCAGATGAACCTTGAGGACATTATGCTAATAAAATAAGCCAGTCACAAAAAGACAAGTACTGCTTGATTCTGAGATACCTACAGCGGTCAAGTTCAGTGAAAGCAGAGCAGGGGCTGGAGAAGAGGGAAACGAGGAGTAGTTGTTTAATGGGTACAGAGCTGCAGTTTTGCAAGATAAAAAGAGTTTGGAATTTGGTTGCATAACGGTGTGAATGACTTAATGCTAGTGAACTTAAAAATGGTTAAGTGGTGACGGCCAGATGAAAGGGGGAGGCGGGGCTGGGCAGAGGTGGGGGAAATAGGGACATCTGTAATAGTGTCAACAATAAAAACAAAGTTTTTAAAAAATGGTTAAGATGTTAAATTTTATCTACCTGAAGCCCACAAAATAACCTCGGGTCTTTGTGTTATCTTTCTCATATGGTATGTGTTCCTTTGCACAACTTTTTAAAAACTTTTCTACTTTTTTAAAAAGTACTTGATGAAAGCAGAAAGGAAAGAGTCATCCTTTGCTAGCTGAGGCTGAATTTGGTTGATTTTTCTTAACAAGGACCAGAGGGTCAATGAGTTTCACAAAGAAGGTTGAATGATTTCCAGAGCGAGCATTAAACAAGAGACGACTGTTTAGAGTGTAAAGAGGAGACGAAACCCTTTATAGTCAGTGCTCCCACCCATATGCAGAGAGTCCAGACATGCCATCGCAAACTCAGTGTTATCCCTTCAACCTGTAGCCTAAGACTACAGCCCTCGCACAATGGTCCAAACTGTCAACCTCCCCTTTAACACATTCCATCAAAATGCTCATTCACGCTTACCTGGTCTTCGCAAGTTTTAAGACCTTTGTCTGGCCAGAAACATGTGTGTCCATTTCATGAAGAGTTGTATTTCTACTTACTACTTAATAGTTATAGCTTTATAAATATTTAAAATTTACATGGTATTTATAGCTTACATTAAATAGACCTCAAACAAAGCTACTTTTTGTCTAAATACAGTCTCTGAATTTACCTCATGTTGATGTGGAAGGAATTATTCTTGTTGACTTCAAAGCCTCCAGACCAAATACAATTGGGCACATCCATTAATCTGACACACAGTAGCTGATCATAGTCATTCCGGGGCCAATGGAACACCACACTGGAACCAGGAAGGGTGGAAATGTAACCTTCGGGATTGGCTGTTCCCTAAAGCACACAGGATAGCTGGCTTTGGTCAGCAAGTCATGTCAAGACAGTAAATGTTTACTAAGTACCTACTTGGAGCCTTGCCCTCTACCAGGAGCTACTGTACCAAAGGCAAAAAATGGCTACTCACATCACGGGACTTACAGCGTTGATGGGGAGATAAGCCATGACACTGAAACGCCCTGTGCTATTAAACGCTAGTCATTCTTCAAGAGCAAACTGCTTACCTGTCCTCTGGCAAATTCCCTCTGTGCAAATGCAAGCTTGTGAGACGATTTATTGTCTAACAGGTAACGGGGGGCAAAGATGACCATACAGGTGTCAATATATCGACCTCGGCCTTTCTTGACATCAATACCTACAAGTAACAAAAACCACTGACATGAATTAATCAGAAGAAAGAAAATTTGTGGTCTGACAAAAGTAAATGGCCTTCACAATTGCTTAGTTTCTCTAAGAAAACAATTATGATGCCCAAAAGACCTGTCGAGCCTTCCAAGAGTGAGATTAAAAAAAGCCATTGCTCTCAAAGTATTATTCTTTATTCCCATTTAGGCCTTAAAAAGTCTCAGTGACAGTATCAATATCCCCACAGTTCCCAGCCCTTTCCTAAAGTGTGTACCATACTAACAGAAATGAAAAAATACAGGTGTTCAGTCACGAACACCTTTGGTTTCCATTTATGAAGTTGACAATGAAGGCAGCTTATGTAACACGTCTGCTTACATCCAGGACACAAAGCTCCCTCTCCAAGATGGAGTAGAAACTTAAGTTCTTAACTGGATTCTACACTACCCTGAACTCAAATGACTTTTCTCTAGTATTTTCTTTTAGCTCTCTGCCCAAGAATCCAGCTGAAACTTAATGCAAAATTTTATAGAATTTATTCATTCATAAATGTTTTCAGCATCTACCACGTACTAAAAGAAAAAAAGCAAAGAAAAAAAAAAACACACATCGCAAGGAAAGAAAAGTCATGATCAATCAGAAGGAAATCTCAAAACATGAGACCCCAAAGACAGAAAGGAAAAAATGAAGTCGCGCTGAGTTGTCTTTAAAAATCTGATAACAATTTTTTAAAATATGAAACTCAGTGGGATGAACTATTTGTTCATTCACACAGTAAATATAGCAACTATATTCAAGGGCGCCAGGCTGAGCTCTGTTTATACAATGATAAAAATATTTACAGTACAGATAATAAGTATAATAATAACATTATTCAATAATTGAACTCTTAATACCAGTTACACCCTCTACCGAAGGCTCCACATTCAGTTCTCATAACAATCTTATGAGTTAGGTGTTTTCGTTCTTCCCGTTTCACGAATGAGGAAACCCAGGCCTGGAAAGCTAGGTCGCCTGCCCTAGGTCACGCAGCCAGGAGCAGCACAGCTGGGACTTGAACCCAGGCAGCCGCCTTGGGGGCCCCTGCTCACACCATGATGGGACGTGCACAAGGACCCTCCTCAGCAATCGAGTGTCAAGAGAACCGCAGAAAGGAAAGAGGCCTCAGGGTGTGAGACCAGGTGTCCTACGTGTCGCCACGTAACCCCAATTACAAATACTCCGATCTGTTAACTCCAAAATCCATGTGTGCCGGCCTGAAAAGCCTGGTGTTCCATTAATACAAGCCTTCAAAATACCTGAAAGACTGAGCAAATCTCAAAAACAAAAATCCCTGAAACTATGCATTTCAGAAATGCTAAGGAATACTGGAATAAAGAGATGTTCTCTATCACTCTTCTTTCTGTGACATACAGAAAAGCATTAACTGTCAGAAACTGCCATTATCATAGTTAGCTGATCTCAACTAATACAACGTCTGCCCACAAAGGATGTGTTTAATATTATAAAAAGAATCTGCCGTACCACGACTCAATTTTGGGGGAAAAAGCAGGCTTCCCCCCCACCCTTTCATCTTAGATTGCTCAGGCAAACCCCCCGTAAATGAACAGCTGATAAGATAAAAATGCACAAAATCCTTCTCTGTGGAGAAACATGTGAGGCTAACAGGCAAGGTCCTCCCTGGCCTTTGAGCCTGGGACTGAGCTTTAAACTTTCCTGATAGGGAGCTAGTTATCTGCCCAACTCTCCAAAAGCATCTAAGTAAAAGATTCCACAAAGTCCCTCAATATTAAATGCCAAGAGCTCATGATCCTTAAGAATTATAAAGACCTATCTTACCCCCATCCTGTCTAGTCCTTTCTTTGATATAACAACAAAATTCAAATCATAGTCTTGTCCCTAAAAACATATATAATAAGTTTTAATGATGGCTTTTAGCACAGCAATTTTCAACTGGTGCGCCACAAGAATTTTTAAAACATGCAATGCCTGCTGATTTAGTCAGGAGCACTGACCTCTTTTCCCTTAGACTGTCAAACTTAAAAATGTCAACATAACAATAACTGTCTGGTGTGAATGCCCTGTCTTGAGCCATAAATACATAGGTCATACAACAGAGCTGCATCTTATTGTCACATTGCATAACAAGGTTGTGTCTGATTAGTTAATTCGTGGTATCGGAAATCCTTATATACAAGGATATCCACCTGATTTTTTAAAAAGTCACTCTGGAGCAAAAAGGGTAAGAAATTACTATATTTTTTGGCAAATCAATCAAAATTGTACCTATTTTTGTCAGGCAAAAATAATATTTTTTGGTTTGCCACAGAGTTTTAGTAGTTTACGTGGGCCATGGGATGAAAAAGGTTGAAAATCGCTATCCTAGCATATAAATTCATATGTGCACGCACTGCACAATTCTTGCTGGAGAGCTCAGTTTGCCCCCCTGAGAGAATTCTGTGACTCCTCAGTGCCAGCTGCTAAGAGCTCCATCACCCCACCCCAAGATTCGTCCCGACTACAGCTTCGAGCCAACCCGTGGTAGCTTGTTTTGGAAGGTGTATCAAGGACAAGACGCCCCAGGAGAAAACCAAACACAACATGAAGCAGCCTTCGCCTATTCAAGGAGTGGGGCAAAAAATGCCAGCGAAGGTAAAGTAAACGGTCCTCAGCTGGAGGATTAAATTAAAGGTTTACTGTTTCTGTTAAAAATCTTAATGTCAACTTTAAAGGAGGCAGCCAGCCCCATGACAAGGGAGAATGCATACTGATTCAGATTTCAAAAAACACTAAAAGCAAACTAGTTGGGAGAGACTCTATTACTAATAAAACCTCAAATACTTAAACATATCCTGCCCCTACACGGGATCCAGGGAAAACTGCTAGATACCACCTCAGGGCTTCCTTCTACACCAAGACTATTTCTGCACTGTCTGCCACTAGTAGCCACTAGTCACACAAGCCGGAAAACTCAACTCCTTGGTCGCTCTGGCCACATTCCCTAGCAACGTGCTCTCGAGTGCTCGGCAGCCACACGTGGTTGGTGCTGCCATACTGTGCAAAACAGGCGCTTCCATCGCCGCAGAGGGCCCAGCGGACAGCACAGCCCTAGATCCTTCCCCCACATTCAGCACTAAATGGTGTTTTGACAGCCTTGGAAATCACACACTAAGGGAAGGACACACTGCTAACTATTTAAACCTGAGGCATGTTTAAATCAAATTTATCTTAATCTTGCAGAAAATCTTTTGAGAATTCCAAGTGGCTAGGAGGGCCATAGGTAAAGCGTTCTCCCCTCACCACCCTCCACCTCAGTAAGTTAAGCTTGTTTAGTGGACTTCTAATTACTATAACCACCAAGTGCATTTATTTTATTTTCTGCTTCAAATGTGTATGTCCCAATCATAATCCCACCTCTGACCCAGACTGCCCCTTAGCAGCTGGGCAAGTCACTTAACCTCTCTGCTTCAGTTTCAAGAACAATGCTTCTTACCCTCTCAGGGTTTGCAAATTTTAATGAACGCGTGGGAAACGCTTGGAGGATGAAAAAAGAATTCTAAGTGGTCCCATTAGTTCCGTAAAAAACAAGGACTTAAGCCAAACTGATGCTTTCCGGACACAGGTGAGTTTGAAACCACACAGAGCCCCAGATCTCAAAAGGGCAGTGTTCAGGCAGCTCCTTAGATCCCTAGGAGAATAGATCTGTGTGGACAACCATGAAGAGAAAAAGGTACCTAACCCAGCACCAAATGAGAAAATCAACACTTGCAGCCAGGCCAAAACATATGGCCCGCTTACGGTCCCAGCCTGAGATCACGGCCTAACGGTTCCGATCCTCCCACTGCCCCACATATAACCCACCAATGTTATAGATCAGCCCCGGGCGGTTTCCTTGCTGGATGACTTTCAAAGCTCGGACACCACTACCGCCATCCAGTGAGAAGCCCTGACACCAGCCCGGCATGCCTTCAGGATGAATCCCCTTTCCGATTCTCATCGTGCAGCTGTGGGGCAGAAAAGCAAAGATTTATATATTCATCCATAAGAAAGTCGTATCTACCTGCTCTAATCAGGAAACACTGCTATGGCTATCCATCAAATTTAGAACTCTAATAATGACTCTTCCTCACTCATGTAATTCCTAAACACAGCAAGGCAATTAATTGGTAGTTAACCCCCTATCTTAGAGGTAACCACAGAACGATGTGTAAAATGTATGGATGTCTTCAACTGAACACTTTAGGAAAAAAACATTAAGCTTCTATGAGCATAAGACATGCAGAAAATACTACAATAACTAATATTCCACTGAAAAGCAAGGATTTGAGCCAAAGTGATACTTTCCTGACGCCGGTATTTCAAGGGTTTGTGAAATACCTTGAACATGTAAGAAAAGTGTGCACACAATTCTGTACAACCAAGAAAAGTATGTGCAGAAAATGCGGCTAATGCTATGTTTCCTCTAAGGATTGGTACTATGACAGTGGCAAAGCACTGTTTCGTCTGCCAGTGTCTTATCACAGACCCTGGAACCGTAATTCCTGGATGTGCGTTCCAGTTCTACCACTCACAAGCAATATAACCTTGGGCAGGTAACTCTCTCTCTCTCTCTGAGCCTCAGTTTCCTCATCTTAAAATAAAACAGTATTTGCTGCCTTGCCTAATCCACTGGGATGTTGGGAGAATCAAATGAGACGGTCTACGTGGAGATGCTTTGGGAACTACAAATTCCCTGGAGAAAATAAACTGTTATGAATGTCAAGTCCTAGATCAAAAACCGTCAAATCCTTTCAGGAAGAGTAAGACTGGGCTTGCTAGCCATGTCAGGTGTATACGCAAACGTATATACACCATGTCCAGCACCCCAGGCAATCCTCTCCTGACTGCCACGTCCACCTAGATGCCAGCCAGCCCTCCCTGGGAGATGTATCTGCACCTGCTGGCATGGGGCACTCCCCTAAGGCTTTCTCGTAAGCTTATGGCAGGCATACTTCTGCAGATGACGGAGTATGGCATTTTAGCAGCATCGGATACACCCATTTATCTCTGGATTATGGCTATAAATTAAGACTCCAGGAAGGCAGGATGTCAAAACCAAGAACAAAGTGAAGTAATGCTCATACCACACATTACAAGGACATGTCTTCTAATTCTCACAATTGTTGCTTTTCTCTACCTTTAAACATGTAAGGAGTGCTTTGAGATCTTGAAATGGCATGTTTTACTTCCAGAGTAAAAGAGATGGATGTCAAAACCTTACACAAAATGACATGGATTGGATTAATGGGACAGAGGCTTTGCCAGAGGTCCAGTCGTCCCAGCCGACCCCCGCCCCCCCGCCACCTCCCTGTACCTCCTGGCCACTCCTCTGCCTGTGCTGAGACCTTACAGTGGTAGAAAACTGTGCAGGGATGTGGGTTTCTCTTCATTGGCAGAGTTATGAATAGAACTACTTCAATACATGTAAAATAAAACTAGCTTTCATTATAAACCAACCAAATGGTTTATTTTCACTATCAAGTAACAGAGAAATTAGATCCGAAAGAATCCCATTAGGTCATGGTCCTAGTCCCCTGCCAAGTCAGGATCGTTATCTGCAGTACATTTCTCCTTACACGGATATACTATAGCCTTCGCTAATTTTTTCCCTTCCCTAGGAGTTTATTTCCCCTTCCCATAAATAACTACACTCACAGGTTTGGCTGCTCTTTGTCGGCGTAGCAGAACAGGAGAGGGCTCAGGCTCCGGGCCAGCTCGTGCTCCTCAAACTGGCCTGCGGCGTCTGTCTTTGCGTTGTCCTGCCTGAAGATCAGTGGCAGCCCTTCAGGAAGGAGCGGGAGAGTTTACGTTAATCCCACCCGGTCCATCCGAGACAGATGCACATGGTAAAATTTCCTTAAAATCATCAAGGGGAAAAAGAGTAAAAGCTGAATTTATTTAGTGGGTTCAGTTCATTGTCTAAAAGGACAGTTCTATGACTGAGCATTTATTATGGAAGCAGGTAAGTTCCAGGAGCTCAGACTGTTGAAGGAGTCTATTTGCACTGGCTCCATGTCGTTAACTGAGCAAAAAAACCCTGAATTCCCATGGCCAAAGCCAAAGGCCTACTTGAGCAGCCTCTACACCTACCTGTTTTATTAATCAACCAGTACGGTGCAGAAATGAAGATCTTTAAGGAGCCTTCTGCTCGGCACACAATCCGGATGGTGAGGTTGAGCTGCCGCCGGTTGGTGTCATAGAGCCGCATTCTTACCATATAGTTCTGGGTTCCAGGCGGGATGAGTAATTCTTTACAGAGCGGGAAATTCTCCAGTGACACCCCTAAAGGAGACATAAGCTATTGTCTTTCTGGGTTCTCCCTTTGGTCTGTTAAAATACCCCGCAGCCAAATGAAAGTGGATTCCTTTTGGGAAAATCAATAACTATGTCTCTCACTAGCAAAAAATCTCATTAGAACGGCCATTTTCATCTAGCTGGGGTGAGAACACACAAGAGGCAAGCCAGATGGCCTGGAAGTCACACTAGGGAGTCTGAACTACATATTCAGAAAGATGAAAATACCAAGAAGCTATCAATAACAGTTATGATTATTAAGAGCTTAGTAGATATCAGGCCCTGTGCTGGGCGCCTGAAACACAATGAAGACAAGTATAGGGAAAGAGTCAAGGTTTCTGCAGCCAAAGTGCCTGGCTTCGAAGTCCCAGTCTGGTCGCACCAGCTGCATGGCGCAGGGTGAGCTATTTAACCTCGCTGTGTCTCACCTGCCAAACGGGGATAATAATGGTATCTCCATACACCGCAGGGTTGTCATTACAAGTGATAGTCCATGGAGAGCAGATGGGAAGATAAAGAGTGCTGGGTGTGCACCTCGCCCGGGGCTGGGAGGACACTGCCATTCCCTACGGGGGCTCATAAACACTGGGTGAAGAAATGCTTAAATGCCAGTGCACAGACCTATTTTCTTTAGAATGGACAACTAGCACTGTACTATTTTTCTCCTCTAAATGCTCACTGACGTGTAAGCTTAGCATTGTGGAACACAAGTTCAATAAGTTTCATGTTCCTATCTGCAAAATGCAGATAGCAGCTGCCTCTCTGCCTGAAACATTGGCTGTTGTGAAGATCAAATGAGATAATATACAAAATTGTAAAAAAAATAAATTTCTGAGTCATCATTATTTCAACATGTCTACAACAACCTTAAAGAAACATACTTCCTGCCCAAACTCCGGGAGCCCCTCTTTGTTATTAAGTACTACAAATATGATAATGATTCTAATGATCCTCTACCTCTAGTTCATTCATCCCTAAAACTGAACACACATGATGCATTAAATATTCCAAACCTGAATTTCTTCATTAGGAACAGGGACAAATAACTATTGCTTAAGGATCACATGAGATCACGTGTGTGAAGCACTTGACACAATGCCTGGAGCACAGTGCGTGCTTGGCAAATGTTTTTCCCTTTCCTGAAAAGAGGAGAGACATATGATTTTGCTCATTTTATAGTTGGAAGAAGCACGGTTTGAAAAGATGAAATGACTTCCTATAGTCATACATCAAATGAGCAACATAAGAAAAAGGCTCTGTTGAGTGCTTCCTCTGGAAACCTTTAGGATTTGTTCAATTACTTTCTTTTGATAATTTTCTAACTTAGAAACATTTTTTCAAAACTGCATAAATCCTTTGAACTGACTTATTGTGGTAGTTTATGTGCTATAATTTCTCCAAAATGTTTACCAAATAATCACAAAATACTGACATTTTCACAGAATTACGACAAATGATAATTTGGCCGAATCCTTACCCAGTTCAATGTTCTGGGATGTGTCAGCTGTGTGGAGAGCCACCTCTTTGCCAGGTTTCAGTGTCCCACTGATGGGCACTCCTTTCACATAAAAATCGAGTTCCCAAGGGAGCAAATTGCAGATGACCACAGTTGGCAGGAGATATATGGTATGCCCAGGCTGCCTGAAAATCTGTTTCGCACTGTCAGAAAATATGTTTGAGGGCATGTAATCTGGATAATTCTCTTTCTTTATGGCCACACAAAACCTATGAGAACAAATCGTGGAAAAACTATCAGCCTGAATGAAGAACTTGAATTTTTTCTACTTGGCTAAGTATGAGAAAGCATAACATTAAAATGGTTCAACAATTAAGAGACTTACAATTTAAATCCCAATAAAATGTATAGATTTTAAATGTTCAGCTTGGTGGATTTTGACAGTTACATACATCTCTATAGCTACCACCCAAAACCAGTGATAAAGAACACTTCACTCCCTCCAGAAAAGCTCCCTCATATCCCCTTCCAATCAAAAGCCTCCCCCACAGTAATCAAGCAGCCACTTTCTGATACTTGCCACTATAGATTAGTGCCTGTTCTTGAAGTGCACACCAATGGAATGACATGCCATGTACTATTCTTTGTGTCTGGCTGTTCTGCATAACATGAAGTTTTAACAGGATTCAGCCATGCTGTATGCATCAGTTATCTGATTCATATCCCAATGTAAGAGCATGCCAGTTTTAATTTATTCATTATCCCGTTGACAGCCAAGTGGGTTGTATCTCCAGAAGAGTTCATCGAGAACGGAAATCCTAACAATACTGAGTCTTCCCATTCACAAACTTGGCTATATATTTTTTAGCTATTAGATTTTCTTTAATAACTGTCAGTAAAGTTTTATAATTTTCAGAGTAGAAGATTGGTACATTATTCCTTAGATTAATTTCTGGGTAATTAATGTTCATTAATGCTATTGGTAAATGGTTTTTTTTTTTTAAAGAGAGGGGAGGGGAGGGAGAAAGAAAAGGGAGAGAAACATCAACGTGTGGTTGCCTCTTGTGCACCTCCTACTGGGGGCCTGGTCCACAAGCCAGGCCTGTGCCCTGACTGGGGATTCAACCGGCGACCCTTCAGTTCACAGGCCAGCAGTCAATCCACTGAGTCACACCAGCCAGGGCTAAATCACATTTTCTAATTGTTCATGGCCAGGATATAAAAGAATACAATTATCCTCTTTTGCCACGTATAATGCACGCCCATGTATAATTCGCACCCACAGTTTTGTGCACATTATACACGGGATTATTATACACATGATATGTAATCACTATACCCACATGTAATGGACATCTTTATTTTTCCTCAAAAATTTGGGCAAAAAAGTACGCATTATACATGTAGGTAAAATACGGTAATTTCTATGGGTTGATCTTGAATCCTGAAATCTTGATAAATTTATTAGGTCTCTTAATTTTCCATGGTGTTTTCTATATACATGATTGTGTCATTTGCGCACAAAAGAAATTTTACTTCTTTCTGGATCTTCATTTCTTTTTCAATTTTTTTCGTTTATTTATTTATCCTCATTGCAATGGCTAAGACTACTGCAACCTCAAGCAGAGTGGCTGCTTTCCAATCTTAAGGAAAAGAGTTTAAGGTTTCACCAATGAGTTTAATGGTAGCTGTAGGTTCATAATAGATGATCTTTAACAGACTGGAAACATTCCCTTAAATCCCTAGTTTACTGAGCATTACCAGGAATGGGTATTGAATTCTAGTAAATGTTCCCCCAACCTATTTTTTCTTTTTCTTTTTCTTTTTTTTTTTTGCCTTACTGATGTGTCCTGATGATTTTTTTCTTTTAGTCTCTTAACATGTTGAATTACATTTATAGATTTTCAAATATTAGGCTAATCTCACATTCCTGGGAGAAGTCGGTACTAGGTTCATGAACCTTCATCCAAATTCCTTTGAAATCTGTCATTTTGAAAGCTCCTAGCCCCAGGGTTTTGCTTCTGAATCTAGGAATGGGAACTGGTAAATATTTTCTCCCATCCCTACATGTCCTCTCTTCATGCTAATGCATACGTACAAGTGCCTAACAGTGTACGCATGAGCAGTGTGCTTTTTGGCTGTTTCTCCCACACGTATCAGATGATAAGCAATGGCCCCAACCTCTGCCAGGGGTTAGCCTTGCAATCCTCATGATGTCTAACACCAGAACTTAAGGAATAAGAACCTCGGGGTTTTAGATAAACACAACTGCATCGCTAAGCGTCCTCGGAGAAAGAACACAGAAGAGGAAAAGCAAAGTTTACATGCCACTGCAGCGCCGCGCATACCTGAAGAACCGGCTCCCCTCCGTGTCCATGGAGTGGCACTCCCGCTTGCTGCTACTGACCTCTGCGGTCTTCACTACATTGGTCCAGTGAATGGGGGCCTTACAGAAAAATACACCCAGTCCTTTGGGCCGGGCCTGTAGCCGCCAAGAAGTGAGATGCAAAGGCACGGCAAAGGAGTCCCCAGGCATGACGGCGGGAAGCACCACGGGCTCTGCCACAGAAGTAAGTGTTAGCACTTTCGGGCCAGGGCCTGCCGCCCAAAAGCGTGACTATCTGAGAGTAAAAGGAAGGCGGGCTACGTTAAGACTCACTGTCCGGAGCTGATGGGCTGTCCAGTCTCAGTTCCATTGGTGTCTCAAGTCTGTTCTTCACAATGAGGGCAGACCGAACAGTGATTACTTTCCGAGCACTGCCTTCCATAGTCACTGCAAAGACCACCCGGACAGGTGGGAGTGAGGAGAACTGAAAAGACATAAGAGGTAAAAGAGCATAGCTGTGGTTTTGAAAAAACGCATAAAAATACAACAATACCAACAAGAATGCCTAAATCAAAGCATCTTATTACTATAGTTCTTTGGTGAAATTAGTCATTAAGCCCTAAAACCACTCAGCTTTAATAGGAATAAATATCCTATTAATATACACTATCAAAAGAGCCAATTCTAAACATTTCTGTAACAACAGTTCACATACTCAGAAGTGCTATCACAAAGTGTGTCACAAGGAAAAAAATCCATCCTAGGCCTCTAGCTACATCCTAAAGAACTTCGCCTAAGATTGGTAATAGCTGATCAAATTTCCCAGGCTCCTGCAATTTCGTGAAAAAGCATCTGCTGGACGCCATGCTTCGGGAGTAACGTTGCTGAGCCCTACACGCAAGCCCCGATGTGGACGCTGAACAAGACTTGTTTCCGACTCTGCTGGAGGAAAATAAAGATCACCCAAAGCAACTAAAAGTTCAGAAACACTGAGGCAGGGCTTTGTAAAACATTAAATGATTTCCCTTCTGTGGTATTTTCCTCCTAGACTAATATTAAAGCAAGGAAACATTCTTTGAACAGTAACAATGGGTTGGGTACTGTCCAAAACATACAAAAGCAAAAGGAAGTCTTCTGAGATTATAACTTGTCTTCGTAAAATCCAGACGGTGAACAATGAAGAGCTGTCTACATTGGTATGCCTTTCACAGGAACAATAACAACTTTTTCCCTAATGCCATAAAAATTTCTCTCTAGGCCCATATGCTATTCGCTGACACGCCTATAGAGAGAAACCAATCTTTGTATTTCAAAGAACTTCCAAAACAAACTTCTCTTTCTTCACAATATCTTTCTAAGTTCCATTTAATAATCGCTCTTTGATAAACAGGACACCGAGTTCCAGAAACTCAACATAATGGAGGAAGATAATTTACCTTTGGTCTTGGGTTGCAGTCACCGCTTTCTTTTTCCGTACATTCATTCACACATTTAACATATATTTTGTGCCACAAAAATTTTTTTTTTTTTAAGTATAAAACCCCACATCAGGTAACCAAAGAGGTTTCTGAAAGCTAGCCATCTTAACATGAGTGTCCAAAACATACTGACAATGCCTTTTTACTGGAGAAACAAATGACACCACCTCCAAGCTTTTCACACTGCCAACTTTTTTATTAAAGCAAACAGTATGTGAAAACCAACCTAATAAGCAATAAAATGAAGAGCTCCATGTTTTGAGCCAAGACTTCCAGGAAGCCCCAATGAAAGCGCAAACTGCTACTTTCTGGAGTGTTTTTAGAGAGCTGCTGCCCCAGGCACAGTCACCACCTAAGCACCCGCTGCCCCAGCCCAGCCGAGCCCCAGCCGAGCCCCAGCAATAACAATCGTTCTACATCTTCATCTTGATGCCTCCAAGCTCAGTTGAAATTTCACAGTTCAAAATGTACTATCCCTATGGGGGAGAAATTATAAGCAAAAACCTAAAAATAGTTTTTTAATGTCATTTTGTGCTGTTTCAATAGTCAAATGGGAAAAAAAATCTTACCACTTTTCATTCTTATTTACTTTCATGACCTATGAACCCAAATCTATGACATACGTATAGCCACATAAGGGGTAATTTATATTTCAACTTAAAAAGAAAAAAAAGACACTGGCCCAAAACATTTGCTTTTTCTCTCCTTGCTTGTAATATTCAGTCTCATGTACCAAATCAGGTGAAAACATTTTCTGGCAAGTTCTTACAAAATGAAGGTAATCATTAAAAGAAAAGAAGAGAGATAAATTCCAATCACTTGTATGTCGTAAAGCCCTCTGAGCCTTAAGAAAGAAACATCTCTGTATGACTCAGGCGCAGTGTAAATGCTAAGGAACACAGTGACATAGAAAATCGTACTCACATAGACCTGGGGGTGAATAATATCTGTTCTGCTGCCTGGGCTGCCGATCTAAGAAAGATTCCAAAAGTCAGAGAGTCAGGCCTGAGACTCTAGGCATCGTTAAGTTCAGTGACGATGAAATGTGCTTGAAAGCGTGGCTGTAAACATGCACCCTTCGTAAAGTGAGGTCTACCACCAAGAGAAAACGTCCTATCTTAAAAGATGTGGAAAAAACACCACTCACTTTACAACTATTCCATGGGTGCAAAATTTTTCCAGAACACTTTATACAATAGAAATGTGTCTCTTGGAGGAATTAGTCCTTTCATTACTAGAAGGGAAATCAGGCAGAAAATTAATCTTAAAAGAAAGTGTCCTTTTCTAAGATTCAAGGTGCACAAGAGAGGAAGAGTGGGAAGAACAGTGTTTCTCCATGAAGCAAACAAGCGTGGCGCAAGCCACGGGGTCTGGAAAGCTGCATGATCCCTCTCAGCACTGGCCGCCTCACAGCGGGTGCAGTTCCCCCACGGAGTCTGGTTGGGTACTGGGTGAGGGCACCCGTGGCAGAGACCTCGATGGGAGGCCAGCCCCACCTGCCCACTCTAGTACGGGACGCTATCTGCATCATCCCCGGGCTGGCCCGCCAACCCCTAGAACCGCCAACTGGGGATAAAGTCCAGGTAAGGGTGACTGAGACAATGTGTGATCGGAAAATAAACAACAGAGGGTTTTGTCTTTATGCCAGAGAGGAGAAGTTGGAGAGAAGGAGCTAGAAGGATCAAGGAGCAGTGTAACAAAATTTCAGGAAGACAATGTATGGAGGAAGCATGACAGTAGGTGAAGCCAAGCTGACGCGTGTTGGGCCGATTAGCAAACCGCCAGGCAGGCCGGCTGAGTAAGAAATGGGTCTGCACGAATAGCACGCTAAAGCCAATTCCAGATCTTGACTTTTCAGTGGAATTATCGATGGGCTGGCTTATCTACATACTGATTACCAAGGCCTATGTGACTTGACATAATCTTAAGTCTTCTTCCTAGAACTAGCGGAAATAAAGGACAAGAAAACTTCAACACAGCAAGGCTGTTAACTGAGTGCCTGGCTTTAAGGGGGAGTGGCCGGGGCACAATCTACGCCCATCCCCCCACCACACACCGTGGAGGAAGATGAATTCTTATCAGGTGCTGCATATCGGAAAAAGGTCCCCACTTTGTCCACAGACACGGGGCTCACTTGTTCCCAGCCATTTACTCTCACTTGCAGCTGATGAATCCGGAGGTCATGGGTGTGTCTGTAGGCAAAACACAAAGCCATTAAGCACAATCTTATAACACAGAAAAGCAGAAGCAAAGCCTCAAATCTGATTTACTATATAATGAAATAAAAACCCGGTTGGCCAAGCCTTTCAATGACTACCTAATGCAAGGGAAATCAAGAGAATATATTCGCTGGGTTTTACACTTAAAACTGCAAGACTGTAAAGCTTGAGTAAGAGTGGCATTTGCCCACCCTTTGCGTGACCCATGCGAACCCTGTAGACTGGCCCAGGTCTTTCCCCACCAACAATCCCCAACCTTTATGAAATAGTGATGTCAGCTAAAACCACTTCAGTGGGGTAGTAAAAACGCTCTACTAGCAATTCAATCGTATAATCATACTCTTGGAAACACACAAAACAACATTTTCCTCTGGGTTCTCTTGCTGAACCCCCTACTTCTCTCAGAACCACACTGGGCTCTGTGGCTGGGTCCTACACGGCCACAGACAGGTTATGAGAGACGAGCCCTCCAAGTTTTTGAGTTGAAATGCTTGGCTGAAACTGAAGCAGAAAGCAGTGGGCAGAACAGGAGGAACAGGAGGAAATTGCACATTTAATTCCATTTTAGATTTTGCCTAATTCAAGCCAGAAGCCTGAAATGGGGAACTGGACTTGAGGCCGACAGGAAGGAGGGCGGGAGGCAGGGGTGGGGTAGAGTGTGCCAAAGGGGGGAAGCCAGAAAAGGCATTTAGTTTGATGAATTCAAGAAGAGCAGTGAGACCTGAAACGGGTTACAAAACATGGCATCCAAAGCGGAAATGACAAAGAGGTCACACCCCTTCTGATATAACGGAGGCAGGGCTCATTAAGAAATATAGCCAACAGCTCTATAATGAGCTCCTCTAGGAACTTGGGTAAACAGGAAAACGCTCACAGTTCATCCCTGGAAATTCGAACATGGCTTCCGGGTAGATGGACCCAGAACAGTGATTTTTTTAAACCGTATTTTTCCTGTGCAGTCACTGAGGGCCCACAAGTTCAGAACGTCTGCCACTAGGGAGAAACGTGTGCGAGCGGAAAGCCATGCCGAGGGGAGCAGTGCGTGGCTCAGGGGCAGGTCTGCACACACAGACTTAAGCCATCTTGAAAGCATAAGGCTGAAGCCAATCTACATTTCAGCTCAGTCTGAAAACAGATATGAGGCTCAAATGCTAAACTCTTAACCTCTTCACCAGACGGCCCTTCCACTTACAAACGTTTGCAAAACCAGGGCACTTTCTTAGATAGCCTGTGATCTCTCGGTAGGCGGCCATAACCTTCTCGCAGGTCTGTCCCAGCTCCTGGGCTGACTGTGTCGACGGTGAGAGCCAGCAGTCTCCCCTGATGAGGGGCCCCTACCCTCCTCAGAGTCACTTCATGTTATCATTATGGTTCCGCCTTCTGAAAATGTCTGCTTGCTCAAAGTGCTACGTGGCTCATATGTATCTTAACGCTGAAATCAACAAGCTTTGAAAACCTCTTCGGAACACCAGGTCACCAGCGCACCATGCGAACCAGACTGGGAGGCACTGAATGTGGGTGTCACGCTCTGCCTAGGTTTCGACCGGGTTACGTGGTCAAATAAAGGTGTAAGTAATGGGAAATGAAATGTATTTCCAAGGTAGTAACACAGTCATTGTATTTTTTATATTGTATTTATTTTTTTCTTCTCTTACCATTTAGTCCCCTTATATCCCTGACAGTCATTATAGTTTTTAAAAGGAAACACTGATTTTCAAAATATGTTCTAAAAATAAATCACTGAAATCTTTAATAAAGGAAAGTGAAAAGGCAAAACACTAGGGACAATCATATCATATACGAGGAAAAGAATGGACCATGCTTTACCTGTGTCTTAGCTTTCCCCGTGCTTCAAATTCAAAGGGAATCTCTTCACCTGTGAGGACTTCCCGCCATTCACTAACATTGGGGGCATCATCGAGAAATGTTCCGTTCTCCTCTGGAACTATCCCCGGACTCCCGCTGTGAGACAGTGCAGCCCTGGAACCAGATCAGACACCACCAGCTTGTCCCTCTTCCTCTCCAGCTCCCTGCCACCCAGGGCTCGGCACTGGGAGCTGAAAGCCTCCTGGAACTCGGTTCACAGCAATAAGGTCACACAGCCTGGCTCCCAAGGGTAAGCTGGAAGGTCAGCAGCTAAGAAATCTTCATGGTCAATCACAGCTTACGAGACACTTAGCTGGGAGCTATCACTACAGACTCACCTGCCGTCAGCAGTAGAGTCTGCTGTGTAAGCTGAGCCATGGCTTTAAGGTAGTACTTAAGTGACTGAGAAAACAGGCCTAAACTGTTTTTAAAAAACAAACAAATGAAAGGTCTCCTGTAAAGCATTATCATACTTAGCGAAGGAAAAATGTGGTTTCCAATAGGCTGACTGTTACTCAGTTCGCGTTCCTCATCACCTAGGCCGGGGAGACCAGCTCGTGTCTGGGAAGTCAGGCCACAGTCCAAGCAGGAGGCAGCATCAGAGATCACCCTCCGCTGGCTTAGGCAAATTCTTACTTGTTCTCCAAACTCCACCCAATTCCATCTGGACTAAAGTGTGTTTTAGGTTTGAAAGACAATTCTTAGGGGGGGTAAAGGGAAGAAAACGGGAGGTGTTTTCAGGGCAGTCTTAGAGGAACAATGGAAAACGTTTGGTTTAACAACCACACAGAGCTTCCTTTAAGGGGGGAGGGGACTGAGGAGAAAACATGGAATGACTTTCTCTCACACCTCCCACTCACACCTCTCATTTGCTTGACTTTACACATAATGTCTACCAGCATCAGGGTCATAATTTGGATATTTCAGACTCAAGACCTACTTCTCTGACTACAGATTCCACAGAGAGCCAGACAGCAAGTTAGTGATTCAAATACAATCCAACAGCCTTGAGAAGGGGCCCACTGGGCTGGTACACAGGAGCCTTTAGTGGCAGAGGTGGCTCAGGGTGACCGGTCAAGTGTTTCTTACCTGGTGGGCGTGGTGGTCAGCGTGGCGAACCACAACGTGCAGCCTGTGTGATTCCTCAAGGCAAAGGGGACAAACGGCTGTCTGCGCTTGGGGGTTTTCACCTCTGCTATGAACAAACAGACGGCAGCTATGAGCATCTGCCTCCATCTGGGTGGAAGAGGCACCCCCCCATCCCCCCACCCCTCTCCCGCAGACAGTACCCAAAATGGTCTCCAGGCAAAGGGGCTGAGGCTGGGGGGGGGCGGGGGGGGGGAGGAACTACCGCCGCTGTGCCCACAGGACAGATGGAATCTCCAGGTACTCTGCTGTCCCCCCTAACAGTCGGCTGTGACATGTGGCTGCCCCGGCCCCCAATTCTCCCACAATCCCTGTGGGCCCCATCTCCACAGAGGGCGTCAGGACCTAACTTGGCTGGAATTCAGAGAGGGAGAAAGAGAAGTGACCCCACTACTCCCAAGAAATATACTCTAGGTAACCCAAACTGTAGCAAGATAGGCCCCACCTACTTGATTACACTTTGTCCAAACCGCCTACACTCTAACAAAGCCTCCCTTTATGTGTTAGTTACATTGCAGTCGTGTTACTCCTATGATAACAAAATAAAAACATTCTTTCCTATTCTCTTATACTAATAGTTGGCGGTTTTTTCCTCCCTGGAAGGTCAGAAATATGCCATCCCGAAGGCTTTTAAAATGAAATTTTTAGCTCATTAGCTGACACAGATATCGCCACCACCTGCTGTAACCCAGGTGCTATGGGGACTACAAATAGAGCAGAAAATAGTTTCTTTTCCCAAAATCGCTTCCAATCAGGGAAACGGGAAAGAAATACTGATCAATACAAGACTATAAGTAACCAAATTCCAGAAAGAGTTGGTCTGACAATAAACACTATAAAAAAACCTAGAGAAGTGAGAGGCCACGTGGCCAGAAAGAGCCGAAAGGCTGTCCGGTGCCCAGCCAGCTGCCTGGGACCCGCGGCCCGCACCCTGCCTGTGCTGGAGGTCCGGCGCTGCACGGAGACTGCCAAAGGGGGCCGCGGGCTCCTCCGACCCAGGGCCTGAGTCTCCACTGCAGGCCATGGGAGTCGGGGGGCGGGGGGCAGCAGGAACCACGAAAACAGCGGCAACCCAGTGCTGGCGCTTCCAGGTCACCATGCCCGAGCCACACGCACAACGCAACCAAAGGGGGTGCTGCCCCGCCTCCTAGGTGTGTCCTGCTTAAAGAACAAAGGCAGCCTGAGCAAGACCAGTCCCCAAATGGTCTCCAGCTGTGCAGAAAATAACATCTAGAGGTGACTGTGACTGCTGACTGAGAGCGCTACAGCAAAGTGAAATTCGTCTTCCAGGCCCGCGTTTCCTGCCAGCAAACAAGAAGGTGGACGGCAACAGCCCCTCCGCCGCCGCCTCCTGAGTGAGGTGTGGCGCGGTGCCACAGGCCAGTAATCATCGCTGCCTTTATTTTTTATTTATTTATTTACCTATCTATTTATTTATTTTTACTCATGCAAGTTGACTTTTTATAAACTTGACTTTAATTTTTATTGTATTTTTCCCATTATCATTTAGCTCCCTTATACCAACCCCCTCCCCACCTTGCAATCCCCACCCTTTTGTCCATGTCCACGAGTCCCTTTTTCTTTTTACTTGATCCATCCACCCCCGAACACCCTCCCATAGCTGTCAGCCTGCTCTCTCTCTGAGTCTGTATCTATTTTGCTTGTTAGTTCGTTTTGTTCATTAGATTCCACATATGTGTGAAATCATATAGTACTTGTCTTTCTCTGACGGGCTTATTTCATTTAGCTCAATGTTCTCCAGGGCCAGCCATGCTGTCACAAAGGACAAATTTTCTTTTTTTTTACGGCCCAGTAGTATTCCATGTGTAAGTGTGCTCATTGCGGCAGCGCCTATGCAGAAGCTGGGGCAACGCGGAGAAGACGGTGTGGCCCTGAGCGAGTACGCCACGCACACTCGTGAAGTGCTCCATACTGCGGAGCTCGCGCCAACTGCCTTTACAAAGTGAACACTTCCCTTTTTAGCCTCTCAAGTTTTCATAAGTTAGTACTAGGAACACTGCAAAGCAAGTAGTTTCAGGTTAAGGCAAGTTCTGCATTGATAACAACAGCTCAGGGGAGTCTGAGAAATGCTTCCATGCTAAATAAATGAGTAGTCTACAGCGTGAGCCCACAATTCCATGGTTAGTCTTTAGCGACGCCCCCAAATTCTTCTGAAGATAGGCTCTGCCTACGACATACCCATTTCTCCTCCCAATGGCCTCACTTAGTTCACCAGGTTTGCTTTAAAAAAAAAATAATGTTCATCAAGCAGAACATTACGGAGTAGCTGCTAGGCTGCTGACAAGAGCAGAGGGGGAGTAAAGAGTTTAAGAGCTGTCTGCAGGGTAAACAGCGCTCACTGTGGCACCTTGAAAGGCACCTCCGCTCTGTGAGCGCAGCGAGCTCTGCTTTATTACAGGAGATAGAGGCCCCCGGGGAGCAGCAGCCAGCTGTGCTTTCACATCCCGCTGCGAGTCAGACTGAAAGTTTCCATTTGCAAATTAGATTTAAAAAGAACAGGTGGCAAATGGCTTTGATCACAGCGTAATGCAGAATAAAGTGCTGGGAATCCATATAAAGATATTCACAAGCATATCACTCTGGAATTAAACAGCCTGGGAAGGCGCGCTGCTGAGGCCCCCACGCCGCTCGTTTCGACTGCACACACCAGCGGAGACTTCGGCAACCGACTTCTCTGATAATAAAAATACACGGAGTGCTCGGCAGGTCCAACACCAACGCCAGGGGACAAATCTGACATCTCCCGCTCTGGGGTCCAAATCAACTATGGATTTACCTCTGGCACAGCACCAGAAACCAAATTCCCAAGTCCATCAAAGAGGATGGTGTTCCCTGGTGGCCTCAGAAAATCTGCCTCCAGCGACGGAATTTCTGCACGGGCTCAGAGAGCCTAAAGCTCCTCGGTCCAACTGCAGCTTCAAGTGGCTCCAGCTGAGGGAATCTCTCCCCCTCTGGACTTGTTTCACAGAGTAATCTGGCCATTATAAACAGTGTGGATTTTCATGCTCACTCTGTCAGAAAGGACTTGCTTTGTAAATCGTAAGAAACAGACGACTGTCCCAGGCCTGCTACCAGCTAGTCATGTGAACAAAGGCCAATTACCAGTCTCCCTGTGGTTCTCTGTCCTCGTTGGCTCAACAGGAATAATGCTCTGCTTAGCCTGAAAGATTAAATATCAGACATTGAAAAACCTAGGGTATTCCCGGCTGGTATAGCTCAGTGGATTGAGCGTCAGCCTGCAAGCCAGTGGGTCGCCGGTTCGATTCCCCAGTCAGAGCACATGCCTGGGTTGCAGGCCAGATCCCCAAGTAGGGAGTGCGCAAGAGGCAACCACACATTGATGTTTCTCTGCCTCTTTCTCCCTCCCTTTCCCTCTGTCTAAAATTAAATAAAGAAAGAAAAAAGAAAAGCCTAGGGTATTAATCCATGAGTAAATGAAGATTCAGTCATGGGCTTTCCTTGGCAGCCATCCCCTAAACATCCACCTTAGTAAAACCTTCCAGAAAAAAAACTCCACAGCACTGTCTGGTGTAGTAATATCCCTGTTCTCAGCTCCTGGTAGAGGAAGCTCAAATGGCCTTTTTTTACCAAACATGTTGTGGCCCGGCCAGGGCCTGTTGTCAGCCAGGTACACTACGCCATTCCGATCACACGCACTCCCAACGAATGAAGATGTGTGCACCCTGGGATTCTAATTCCTGGATGTGTGTGGCTTTCTGTAATACCTACTGACCAGCCAAACTCTCAAGGAACCCGAAAGGGTCAGTGATAGAAATAAAGGGCATTTTCTTTTCTCTCTCCTAAGCACCTCGAGTCCTAGCTAAAGGAGTTAAGATTTGTGTCTAAGGGAAATACTTTCTTAGCTCTATTCCACATCATTAGAGTTCTTATTCCACAGAGCCCCCCCGCATTAGCAGTTAAATAGTCACTGAGTGTGTTACAAACAGGCGGGTGGCGCTGCTTGGTGGAGGCTGGTTTTCTTCCATTTACTTGCTTTTCGGGATGAGAAATCACCTACCTGATGCTGGGTATTTCTGCGTCACACACTGGAGTTGATACCATTTCTACCGAGATTTAAGGTAAATGCTAGAGATAGCATATGAATCAGCACATCGCTTCTTTCTGATAAAAAGTATCACTCTGTTCTTCAGTTGGAAATTTCCCTGCCACTAAACCAAAGTACTCAAAACTGGGTATGCCCCCATTCAGCTCCCACTCACAGAAACAGATGTACAAGGCAGATCTTAAAAGAGGAAAACAAAGCAAGCCCTCGCTTGGCTGTACTGTACCTCTAGCATAGATCTGGTGCTCTAGGTTAGTCAGGCTGGCTGTGCTCCTAGTTCTAAGGTAGACCAGGGGGAGGCCTGGCAGACAGGAGAGACAAAGTTAGAGGGTGAGAACAAACACAGTGAAGAAGAAGACTCACCTGCAGCGCGTAAGCACAGACAGAGCCCACCACAGAAACGGCAAGCGTCAGGCAGCTGACGGGACCACCCCCTCAGTGATGAGGTCGAAGGGGGCGTTTGGCAAATACGAGGGGCATTTTCGCGCGGGCTTTTTAATTACGGAGGCTGTCTCAAGGAAGCGTGCTCCTTTTTCCCTCAATTGGGGAAGGAAAATGTGTTCGATATTCTTTTGAACAGAATGACAAGCCTTTTGAGGATTTTTCATTTAAAGCATGAATGTTCTTAAACGTCACAGGAAAGTCATCAGCACCAGGGAGAACAGATTTTCAGGGGAGCTGCTCCGTCCCCCTCCGTCCCCCTCAGAAAGGCAGTAGCAGCAGGATGCTGCTTCCTCAGGGGTCTCAAAACCCCAGGGGAAGAGGCAGTCTGTGTTCCCATCTGAACTGTCTTCAATAAGGAGTTACCTTGCAGTACAGTTATATTATAAATTAAACGTGGAAGTGTTTTAGATTATTTCTATTTCCATACAATGTCCTTGGGATGCAAAACTGTCAGCCCAATAAGGTGCCATGCCACCCAGGGTTACCTGCAGAACCTCAGCCCTTACTGAGCAGAGCCAACAATTATGTCAAAAATGAAGCTATTCTTTTCTTTCCCTGCTAAAGAAATAGTGAGAAATCAGCAGCTCCCTCGGGCTGAATTTCGTATTAAGAATCTCTATTCCAAGGGCTCCCACTGAACCTACAATTTTTTCCACATGGGATATTCTGCTTTCCCTCTCTTTAAGAATATATATCCAATCTTTAGATTTGGATATAGAATTGAATAAAATATACAAATCTGGAAGGGGGAAGGGAGAACATGACTAAATATTCATGAATAAGACCTGAAAGTCTGTGGTCAGTTCAACAACTGACTTTCAGAACAAATGCCCAACAATTATTTTAGTAGGTCTATTAAAAGAACACAATCCCATCTGATTTACTACCACCCAGGAACTTCTAATAGGAAAAGAGGTTTGGAAACTTAGATATATGCAGTTATATCTAATTAAAAAGAAACATTATACCTTTACATGCCTAAGTACCTATAAAAATCTAAGTAAATAAATAAAACCAGCTTTAGCTTAGTAGAGGCATCTAACATAAATAAGGCAGCTTATTAACTTTAAAGAAAGAGGAGAACCCTTTTTTAAGGGGAGAGGGGGAAGGAGAGGTACAGGAAAGAAAACCCTTTGTTGGCATCCCAGCGCTTCCCAAGTGTCTGCACTGCCCCGGACGAGGATCCCCTTATACGAATGCTTTTAGAAACGCACGCTCCCTGAGACACATCACATATTACAAAGATTACTTAAAGTCTTCTGGTCAGAATTCTATGTTACGTTCTCTTGAAACACAAATCGGGAAGGTTAGAGGAGGGGCGGAAATTGAAGCTGAGGCCATCTGAAAGGCCCTGGCCCCTAAGCAACGGCATTGGGACCCAAAGCCGCGGCCTGGGAGCACAGAGAGCAGGCACGGCTGACATTTCCTGTCCCTCCTTCCAGAAGTACAAGGCAGGGAGAAAGTCCATTTATACATGCTAAAAAGAGACAAACCAGTTCAAATACTTCATACACTACGAAAATCCATCTTCCCGTGACACGTTTGCAGACCAGATGGAATATTTAAGTATTCATGAGCTATGTGAAGTCCAGCCAAGACTCCCCAAAGAAACCACACTGAAAGAGCTGGGGCTGAGTTGAATTTGAATGACAATGGCTGTGGAACAACTAAGAACCATGCAGTTGGCCATCACAAACTCCCCAGCTCTGAGGAAATCAGAGCTCCACCGTGAAGCATTAAATAAGGAAAGAAAACATCGTTAGCAGAGAACGAACTGACTCCTCTTTCTTGAAGAGGCTGGGTATTCAATTCTTTTATGCTTTGTGAACAATACAAGGGCCCCCTTCTAACAATTTTTTCCACATGGGATATCCTGCTCTCCCTCTCTTTAAGAATATATACCCAATCTTTAGATTCAGAAGACTGAAAAGATGTTTTTAAAAATCCAATCAGAAAGTTCAATCTACAGGAACATTTAGCCATGTGAAACACTGAGAGACGGCTGATCTCACTGCATTTTCAGGTGTGCCAGTTCACGTGCAAAGTGACCAGAATTTAGGAACTGTATATACTGCAAATCCTTTCTCTTCCACAAAGGTGAAATTGGAGCTCACATTAAAAGCTGAGTATTTTGTACCAGAAAGATGTATCTCACAAAGACTAAAATAGAACTATAGAAGATTTTCAGACTTCCCATTGGTTTTTCCATAGAAAATTATTTTTGATTTCTCAATGAAACAGGGCTTTGTAGGTCAACAGCAACTCAGTTATTAGACATTTGTAGAGAAAGACCTTACTTTGTCCAAAGCACGGAGGATCCACTGAAGAGCCCATCCAGTCTTCTGCCATGGCTGGGTCTGTGTCCTTGTCCTGCTTACAGTAATCTGCCATCCATGATTCCTTGGTACTCACATACTGGTCTAGAAAAAATTACCCAAAGACATTAAGAACAGAAGTAGAAAATATCGAAGGTTCAAGTCGGATAATGTCAATTCAGCAAAACAAGCTGTTACTGAATGCCTCGCTGCCCGCCAGGCAATGTGCCCGATTCAGAGCAAGTCTGCCCCCTGGAGAGCCTCTCACTCCTCTGGAGGAGATCAATGTTAACAAAACAGCCCTTACCGCAAACACGGTACCGCACTGTGAGAGGAGCTCAAACCAAGATCAAAATGGAATTCTATGGGAGCGGAGAACAGGGGAAGATTTATTCTGCTTTGGCAGAAGTGGGGGAATACACACGGGAATCCTAGTTGGGAAACCTTTGTTGTGGGCCTTAAAGAATGAGTAGATTACAGTTTACCAGTGGGATTAGGGATGCAGGGAGAAACAACAGCATATGCAAAGACTTCAAGACATGAAAGGACATGGCACATTCAGGGAACATTAAATACTTTGGTGTGACTTTGGCACAACAATTAGGGTAAGGACCTACCAAAGAAGTGTAGAAAAGAGAAGGACTTAGTATGTTTAGAGAGTGGAATCCCATGCTAAGAGGACAGGGTTTAGAGACAAAAAGACCAATCTGGAGGCTGTTAAAGAACCACCAAATTCAAGAGGCTGAAATCCAGCTGACAATTCTCCAGTCTAGTTTTACTCTTCTGAGAGGAGAATTACAAGCAGGAGAGCAGGTTAACAAAAATAATTACAATGTACCACACCCAAATAAAGACGTTTTATACTAATTAAGGTATTAAACTTTTTAGAACAAGTATTATTGGTTTCTGGTTTTCAGTTCCAATATTTGGCTACATAAATGAGATTTTGTAAACACTAAGCGGTCACAGCAGTGTTTCTGGGTTTTAGCACAGTATTAGGAATAAGGAAATGAAAATTTTTTTTTAAGATTTTATTTACTTATTTTTAGAGACAGGGGAAGGCAGGGAGAAAGAAAGAGCTGGAGAGAAATATCGATGTGGCCCTGGCTGGTGTGGGTCAGTGGACTGAGTGCTAGCCTGCGAACCAAAAGGTCTCCAGTTCGATTCCCAAGTCAGGGCACATGCCTGGGTTGCAGGCCAGGTGCCCAGTGGGGGGTGCGTGAAAAGCAACAACATGTTGATATTTCTCTCCCTCTCTTTCTCCTTCCCTTCCCGTCTGTCTACAAATAAATAAATAAAATCTTTTTTAAAAAATTGGAAATCAATGGTCTTATTTCACTATATATTCTCTCCATCTTACTGACATAGAATAAAGCAATGGATATTCTGAGAGCTTCAATCCAACACACACACTGAAGAAAGTTCAGAGTTTTGCAACAGTATGTGTTATCACTCAGAGATAACTACAGTTATCACCAAAAATCAGATGTCAGACCAATAATTCCAACAGTGAGTGTGAGCTCTAAGATAATGTTACTCTGTTTTTAGATAATATAAATACAAGCATACAGTGGTTCTGACTCACTATATTGAATCCAAGATGTACATTTCCATGTTGTATAAGAAAAGAAACTTTCAGAAATTAATTTCAGTAATTAGCTTAGCAACATTTTAACAAAATCATTTTTCAGAGTTAGGTCAACATAATAAGTGATGGGAACCAGTTTTATTCTGCTACAAAGACAAGGTAAAAATGATACCTTTTAAGAATTATTCAGTGAAAGATCTAAAGACACTTCTGAACCCCAGAGACCAAGCATGACGGGGAGGAAGTTGACCATGGACATTTATGCCTCCCGAGCAGTCTACGCCCTTGTTTGTTTGTTGACAGCATTAATTTGAGATGTCCGTTCTGGAATTTGGGACTCTTCTGAAATGGGCTAAAAAGAATCATGAGGCTAAGTTAGGGGTTCTCAGGAAAGCAGCCATGATGCCTAAGTGATGTCTTGGATGGCCCCAGTATTTGCTAAGCGAGGATTAATAAACAGTCTTCCAGACAAGGAACCTGTGCACAGAAACATATCAATCTTCTAAGGACAGCTCTCCACTCACCAATCAGTACCGAGGTGATATTGATGTCCAAGCGGGTCTTGGCCTTGGCTTCCAGCTTCAGTCGAGGAGGATGGAGACGACTAGTTGCCTGCTGTTGCCAGGATACAGTGCATGGCCAAGGCTCAAGAAATGGCTCCCAGCCTAAAAGAACACAGGAAGTAAGACATCTGTTCAGCAGATATCCAGAGTTTATAGGGGAACATTGTTCGCAAATGCTCGGCAAGGGCAAACTATAGCTTAATAGCTTTCTGCCTCCAATCTGTTCTCCAAGGAGAGCGCCGCCTTTAGCTACAGTCGCCCCACAGATGCCTGTGCCGCCGAGACGTCGCAAGCAGAAGAGCGCACCTGCGCCCGCGCCCGACCACGGCCTCCCGGGGCGGGGGGGACGAGCCTCCTCCCTTACAAAGCAGGCACAGCCTGTGTCTGATCCTCTCAAGATGGAAAAGGAGTCTCGGACTCAGGATGGAGAAGTAGTATCAGTGGCCGAAATAACTATTAAATTCAATTCTCCTGCTTACATCATGAATCCACTGGTTAAATAGATATACCTGGAAATTCATTAAGTTTGTCTAATTTTTAAACTTAAAATGGCATAGGCACCAAAGGCATATAAACAACATATATACGTAGTTTAAAGAATAAAATTACTGCAAAGCTCACATACCCGCAATTCTGCTTTCAGAACTACAAAATCACAAGTGCCGTGAGGCCCACGCGCCAGCCCCCTTCCTGCCGACCCTCTCCCGTCCAACTCCTGGTAACCAGGGGCTTGGATTTCTAATCACTTCCTTGCTCTTTACAGTTTTACCACATGCGTATGCAGTTCTTAAGAACATATTGATTAGTTTGTTCTGCTGGGGATCTTTACATAACCAGAACCTAACTGCATGTATTCTTTTGCAAGTTTCTATTTTTCTCAACAACATATCTTTGACATTCACTCATACTAATGCCATGTAGCTGTGATACCCTTGTTTTCACCACTGAATTATAATCCATTTAGGAATATGACATAATCTACCCACTCTACTGCTGAGAGACAGCCATGGATTCCAGTTTCATTGCTATTAAGAAGAACGGCACTACAGGCGGATTTGTGTTCCTTTCCTAGGACACACAGGCCAGTGTCTCCAGGCCTAAAAGCAGCAGAACCCTGGGTTGTTCAGTACACTTACACTCGACTTGACTTGGCCATGTCATGTTATCTTCCAAGCAGTTGTACCAATTTACAATTCTAACAGCAGGAAATAAGAGTTCTATGGTTCACATCGGCACCAGTACTTAATAGTGTCACATTTAATTTTTGCCAGTATGCTGAGTGAGAAAAATCATATCTCAATGTGATACTTTTCAAGGCCAGTTAAATTTTAAGTTTTCTTAAACAATCAGCCATGGATGAGCTGATTTACAAATGCAAATCCAGCCCAACACGCAGTGTAAAGTAGGTACATTAGCACTTAGTCAGCTGACTGTGTTCATATCTACACCTTTAAAAGTAAGAAATACCTGCTGAGAAAATAAATGATTCTCAGAAAAAACAGCTACCATATGCCCTGTAAGAGTTTCTTTTACGTAGTAAGACTTCGGCCTTTATTCCAAAGTTAAACATTTTGGACAATTAGGAAACAGGACTGTTACCTCTGAGCGAATCCAGAACAGAAAGGGAAAACGTGAACTAATATAAACGGGTTAAATGAGATGCACTCCGGAACAAGCAACTGCAGCACAACAAACTGAGGCTGAGTTTGCCACCGAAATCAAAGAAACAATCTGCTCGTCTACACTCAGACGGCACAGCGCTGCTTTGTTTACTTCGTCCACAGCTGCTAAAAACTCCCTGAAGGCAAAGAAACGCACAGCTCTAGCTGCTCAGCACTGGCACAGACGGTTCCTGCATGTCAACCTGCATAAGCCCCTCCCTTGGACTTTCCAATGCAAGGAGAGCGGCCTGGAAATGCCTTGCAGCGTGTGCAAGCTTTCTGTCTCTGGAAGAGGAGCTCGCTCTGATTTACTGTGTTTTACTTTGGGGAGTAGGTATGGCACATTACACATTATCACTGACCCGGTACTCTTCTAATAAAACGAACAAGTCCAGTAGGGAGTGAGAAGGTTTGAAATTTAAAATGATTAGGGCCATCAATCTCCCTTGAAATTTAGCTACTATCAGAGCCAGCCAAATGATCCTTCACTATTGAGCAATTTCGTGTTCTAGAGGAAGCCAGACTTCAGGATCAAAAAGAATTAAGTATCAAACGTCTTTTTAAATAATTCCGTTGAAACACATCAGATATGTTTTTAGAGAAAGGAAAAATCTCTATCTTTTGTACTTATGCAGTCACTTGTTTTTAATCTTTCCCTGCCCTGCCCCACCCCCCACTCCCTCATGTAAAATTTATGTAGAAATAGGCCCAGGCAAATACTTGTGTTATTTTTTAAATCCCACAATATTACATGCTTAAACTGACCTGACAGAGCACGGTTATAATAATCTCCAGAAAGGGTGAAGTGAGCGCAGCCTTCAGGGCTAGTTCTTATGTGCTGAAGAAAATTCAGACCTGCAATGAAAGCAAATCTCACTGCGGTACTGGGGCGGGAACAATCAAACTTTCTTTGGCAGACAAAGCCCATTAAAGAGATGTTCATTAGAGCTAATGCTGATGATCTCATAAGAAAGCACACAAAAATCTGGTATGTTCTTCATCGCGGATTTCTTTGCATGACTGCCGACTTTTAAAATATTGCATTAAAATATTATTTCTCTTAATTACTGAGTTTTGGGGCACCCCTTTAAATATCGTGACGGAGGCAAATGGCTCCTTATCCCCCCCTAGCCCCAGCCCCAGCCCCAGCCCCCAGGTGTATCTGAAGCCTGTGGGAACACAGAAAACGTCTTTTTACCTGAGTATCTTAAAAAAAGGTTCAGTAATAAGAGTACTCATGCCCTGATAAAATCAGCTCAAATTTTTAAGATCACCATATAAAAGTAATAAATAATGGTGCTCTGCAGAAAAACACTCATGGAGACAGTCCAATTCCCAGTTGTTAGTTTTCATCACGTGGCCCCTGTAGCGCCCAGACGCACAGGGACTGGAAAAGCTCTACAGTGTGGAAAAGGTCAAATTAAATCCCTAGAACCAGTTTTCATTGCTGGGAACAGAGGCTGGTAAGATCAAAACAATGGAAAATTGAAAGTAAACACAGCAGGGAACTATTCCTTTGCTCTGCTCAGTGGCCGCAGGGACACAGCTTATAAGGGTGGTATTTAGGATAAAGCTCTCCGCCTCTCCTAGTCCCTATCCGGCTGCAGAGGGCTCTCGGGCGATGGCTTCACCTCTTTCCTGCCCCACGGAGGGCACTCTCAGGTGAGCTTCCTAATAAGACTGGGATTTTTATTTTCAAAAGATATACAGAGTAGGAGAGTTCGTTCTTTTCTGAGCTTATGTTTTAAATGTCTTTAATGACACTACAATCGCCACAATATTCAGAGGCATAAAAAGATGAACAAGACGGAGAGACCGGGAATTATTTAGCTAGTGCTGTTAATGAAACAGAAATTTTGTCAATGACAATTTTGATTATTCCCCAGCTATAGGCGGAAGGCCACATATGGCAAATCAATACACAGTTCTTTAAAACACAAATAATGAAAAACTATATAAAATCATTATCTAAATATTCACCCATTCTACTAAGAAGAGGAGAGCATGAACAACACAAAAAGCCCCAAATAACTCGGCCATCACTGCAAGTCTTCAAGACGAATCGGAAAGTCAGGCAAACACTCACGGGAAAAGGTGAGCTCGGCAAGGGGGACGTCACAGTCCACGCAGTCGTCGATGAGACAGATGCACACGCTCTCGGCCTTAATCTCCACGCCCGAGACCAACTGAGCCGGCATGGCCCGCTGGCTCTCTCGGCTCTTCGAGGCCAGGGAAAGAGGCTTCAGAGGCTCGGCATGCTTAAATAACCAGCTTGCTGCCTTTTTCAACTGGCCTTCAAAGGAAGTAAAAGGTGGTCAGTTCAGCCAGTTCCCACAGCTACTCAAGCAACTCACAGAACAGAAGTATACGGGACCTACTGGACGGCCCACAAGAACCTTGACCCAGATGTATTCTGAACAGACATAAAAAAAACATAGCATAGTAAGATGAATTCTGCTTTTAAGCAAATGACAAGGCCCTCTTTGTTGCATGCCTTCCACTCAATTTACTACACCTTTTATGTTTTGGCTCAAAATGCCTCCAGAAGGGCTATCCTTCCTCTACTATGACATCCGTTGAAGGAGGGGAGAAAAGAGGAAAAGAGAACCCAAAAGGGTGCCACTTGGTATTTAAGTACTTAGTCTTCACTGTATAGTTTTTCATAGACTGATAAGCAGCTTTGTAACTGTTCTCAAAGGTCTGTCTTTGTACATACTTTGTCTTCTCAATCAATCACAAATTCCTTGAGAACAGATGGGAATGACAATTGCATGTGTGTAACATACAACTGCTAAATAACAGCTCCCTGAACACAACTAGATTGCTAAAAGCTAAAAGAGGAAGGGAGGGAGGGGGACAAAATGGAAGGGG